>VYYI01001555.1:0-18835 GCA_021029175.1 Bilobella aurantiaca
TTAAAATTTTCAAATCTATTTTCAGCTAATGGTAGTAGGGGTCAAGAATAAGGCCAAGTTTGAAGATGGGCCATAGGGGTAATACCCTTCACCCTCATTTTGACGACCCCCTAAATGCCGCACAAATCCGAAAACTCGAATTTGTCTAATTTTTGCAAATTTTGCATGAAACAAAAAGTTATAATTTCAAGGATCAAATTTATCTTAGACCCTTCATCCATAGATCAATGACCCCCTAAATGTATGACCTAATATATTATACAACAAATCAGTTAGGAACAATTTCATGCTTTCCAGCCTTGTTACATGCACTGATTAATTGTAACGCTTGATGATATTAATTTTCATATATGCCACAATTTGAGGCTACCACACTTCAACTCTGAGGACTAGAAGATGTCAAATCGTTATAAGACCCTAGAGGGTCTTACACGCGGGTACTGTCAATAAGACTCCCTGCTTATAAGGCCCCACTACCCATGCTTCCCTAATGGGGGTCTTATAGTAAGGGAATACTGTAGTTTTTTTTTACGAGAACGCTCAAAAATACACGCAACCAAATTCTTGGGCAAATGATTTACTTTGTCAACAAAGAATCCGAACGTACAACTATGCCGTCTATGTTGTCTATTATGACAGGTCACCATATTTCCCTTCAGAAATACAATTATTAAGGAGCGTATTAGCTACTTTATGGGAATGCTCTGTCCGTGCGTCCATCCGTCCGTCCGCTTGCGCGATAACTCTCGAACGAGTTACTTTTTTTTAACTCGAACTTTTTTCAAATCTGTTTTCAGTTATGGGTAGTAGGGGTCAAGGGTAAGGCCAAGTTCGAAGATGGGCCAAAGGGGTCATACCCTTCACCTTGATTTTGACGACTCCCTAATTGACTCCCAAATCCGAAAATTTGGATTTGTCGGATATTTGCTAGTTTTGCAAGAAACGAAAAGTTAATACAATTTCAAGCACCAACGTGACCCTAGAACCTTCATCCTTATATCAATACACGTGTATCTTAGGAACCACTGAACATATCTCAAATCTGTTTGATGTGATGTGTTCCCAAGGTTCCGGCGCAGTTCAAGTTTGTTTTTGTTTGACCGGAAGTGACCCCTTGGGGGGTCAAAAGTCAAGGTTAAGGGATATAATTCTACGACAACATGAAAAATGACCCCTACAAAAATGTTGTTCCTCTTATGAAGGGGAGCAACACTTGTATAGTATACTTTTCTCTGTGACCCTCCTATGACCCCTAAAACGACCCTTTGACATCAAAATGACAAGGTCAAACTCTAGATTTGCATGAAATGAAAAGTTATGCTGGTCCTGATGGTCGTAGAGCCACTTTTCATCCAGAAATAAAGCGTGGTAAAACGGAAGCGGAAGTAGGAAACTTAGATCCAGAAAAATATTAATATTAGACTAGAAAATATATTTCCAAAGGTCATCAGGATTATCATTACTTATTATTTCATGCAAAACTAGATTGATATAAAACACTTTTCTCTGTGACCCACAAATGACCCCCAAAATAACCCCTTGGCCCCAGAATGACCTTTCATAGCTTATGAAGTTCGCAGTCTATAGGTTTGCAGTCTCTAGTTTTGCATGAAACGAAAGGTTATGATGGTTCCTATGATCGTGGAGCCTCCTTTTACTCGGAAATGACCCCTTGACCTCAAATTGAACTTTCAAAGTCAATCTTTAGTTTTGCATGAAACGAATAGTAATCAGGATTTTGATGACATAAAACGCTTTGTATATTTGAAAATGGACTATTGACTTCCGAAAAGCAAGACTTCTATTTTCTTGTCTAATCTTAGTATTCTTCTAGTTCTAAGTTTTCAACTTCCGCTAATGGTTGACCGTTTTACCACGGTTTATTACTTAAGTATTCGAAGTTTGCCGCAGTGGCAGAAATATTTAACTTCTGTTTGGGTTTTCTATTGAAAAGGAAGGCTGAGTGATAGGTGGGCTCTGCGATCAACCGAAAAAGCTAACTCCTGAAAAAACACTAATTGGGTTTTTGGTACTTATTTGAGGAAGTGGAGGGGCCTGTATATTTTGCTTATATGCTTATATATTTTGCTTATGCCGAAAATGAATTTTCTTTAATTTTCACACTTTTCATTTTGAAACTAATTATAGAGACCACTGAGCACGACATATTTGAGAAGCATCTCATATAAGGCCAATTAGCAATGTTTTCGATTTTGTAGACCCTGTTAGTGGTTAATCAATTAAGCTTAGTTACTTCCTTGAATGAATGTAAAGTTTTAAATTCTTAAAAAAACTCTGAAAGTTTTACACAACTACTGTCTCATGGTGTGTTGGTACAACTTTCAGCATTTGCAATGGAAGCAAACAATTCATATGAAAATGCAGTAGATAGTCATGAGCGTGTTTGTGATACCAAGGAAGACATACTTATTCACCCCATCTTGATTTGTGGCCTAGGGATAATTGGAAATTGCTTTTGTATATTCATTTCCACAAGAAGAGGCCACAAAGGGCTCTATCGACGTCATATTGTTCAGCCTATCTGTTGCGGACTCGACAATGTTACTCTCGATAATTTATTTCGAAATAGGAACTTTACTCTATGCCTTGTCATGCGGCCTATATTCCCAATTTAACAATTTTGTTAAATTGGTGTCAACTGCTGTCAACTTTCCAATATATGTTCTGGAAAGAAGTCTGGAGACGAATTTCTAAATTTAATACTATGCAGAACTGGTTAATTTGTTTTACATTTTACTGTAAATTTGACATTGATTACATTTAAAAAAAAATGCACAAAATATACAACAAAACTTTGCATTGTACTCAATTTGCACTATGTCGAAACTGTTCTGTTTAGAGGAATTTCTATGGCTAAAAAAATAGTCGAAGAAATACGCGTTTAAAATAAAAACTTGCAGTAAAATTCCAGCTCTTGACAGTTTATATTTGTTGCTTCTGCTAGGAGTAGTGCAATTTTCACGCAAAGCAAAATGCGCAAAACTAATTGAACACATCAAATCTCAAACGTAAGTTTTCTGCAATTTCTCCGAATGTAATCTATAAATTTCTATACCTAATCTATTGGAGAATCGAAAATGGCTAGTTAAAAATCCAAGTCAATGTCATTAACCAAAACCAAAATAAGTACATGGAAATCACAAACCATTTCCAAAATTGGGAAAATTTTTGTACCACAACAAATATGAAATGATTTGCCAATATCCGACGTGGTGACGGAGTGTACCTCAAAAGCTCCTCAACAAAATATAAGTAAAAGAAAATATCAGCTGAGTCCTTAATCTAAAAAAAGCACAAAAGTTTTCATTTGAACGAATGCTAAGTAATAATTCTTTTTCAATTACTCCGTATCTTGCAATTACTCAAAAACAACTACGATAAAAGTAGCTACTTTGAAAAAAGTACTTTTGTCAAATAACATCAAACAAGGTATTTAATTATACGAGATTTAGTAAAACATTACTCAACTTTACGAATGAGTAATAATTTAAAAAACTTCTGGTTATCTAAAATGCGTAAATTTCTTTTGTTTTCAGGTTGATCAGTTTCACTTTCTAGAATAAATTGTACATTACTTCATCAAAAGCAAAAGGCAAGAACATCGCATCTACCATAACAAAATACTAGACATACTTCTTAGTAATGCGGTTCGCCGCATCTCTCACAATTAAAGCCTGGGTTTGTTTTAACATAACATTACTACAGCTGAGGTACAGCTAATGTGTAAGTGATATGTAGTGTGTAAATTTCCTGTTTGCAAAATAGACGTTCAATGTATACTCATGGCTAGTGCACAAACGAAACATCCGTTTAGCTGCTCATTTTGTGACCGATCCTACAAGTGGAACTCATCTCTTCTAAATCACTTAAGATATCATTCGGATTGGGCTCCCTTCGAATGTGCATCATGTCACACAAGGTTCAGAAAAAAGGAAAGTTGGGAAGAACACGTAAAACTGCACAGTAATTGCCCAAATTCATTTCAGCGCAAGTGGCCGTACGAAAAGCGAAAAGTTGTTGAAGATGAAACCGAAAAGTCAGAACCGGAAAACAGTAGTTTCCATACTCCAGGATTCAATTCTACAGATTTTGAAAATATTGATGGGACAAGCACTTCAAATTTTTCTGTTCGCGTTGAAGAATCTGTCGTTCGAATTTTTCGTCAGAAAAATTTAGAGGAAAACCAAATGAAAGTTATCAAACTGGAGGCAAACAGTGAAGTTGAAGTGGAAACGTTCTTGTGCTCTGAATGCGGCTTTATGGGAACTTGTACTTTGCAGTGTGAAAATTGTACAAAAGGGGATGTGATAGGGCCCTTAAGGATTGAGAGAATAATGGAAAACCTTAATGAAATCAAGGTAGAATTAAACTACAAAGAAGAGAGTCTAGAAACATTTAAAGTGGAAACAGATCCTGAATATATTTTACCTACGCAAGACATTGAATACCAAGTTTTTCATAATTTATTGTGAATGATATCAATTAAAAAAAAATCATTGTGTATTTTGTTTATAAAAATTTGGAAAGTCAGTCTTTTTTAATTGAATTTTTTCTTCTACTAAAAATGAGGCACTAATTAAATCGGCACTTCAGGTTTCCGTTTATCACAATGTAAAGGACAAAAAAGAGTTTTAATAATTTATACGCTTATTTTGTTCTGATTTTATATATTTTATAGTGCACTATGTGAATGTGTAAGCAAAAGAGATTGAGAGTTCCCTTTCAGATTTATTTTATCTGAGGTGCAGTGTATTTAAATGTTAGCAAATCTGATTTTTTTTTAGGATTCTGAGAAAATTTGTAATACTCCTGATAACAACTAATTTCTAGGGCAAACCAAACAATGCAATTTCTCATTTGGTCTACTTTTACAAATTTTGCTTACAGCTATTGAATTGAGTAGACTCTGCACTGAAATATAGCCCAAATGAATCAATTTTTTCGTGCAGTGAGACATGAATGGAATTAAACGTAGTGCCTTATAGTTAGAAAGGTTCCGATTATCCTTTACGCTCAACACTTCAAGGACAAAAAATTTACTACAATGCATTGAACTTAGATCCTTTTTTTTTCTAATAAGGGATAAGAAACTTGCATTATTACAAGGTTACAATAAATGACGAGATAAACTAGGAAATTAAACCGTGTTAAAACAAGGTGGTTTTGGTAGTTTGTCATTAATTCGATTAAATTGGAATTGACTGTGGGTTTTGGAAGTAGTTGCCTGGGTCATACTTCCTTTTAATTTGAATCAACTTTTCCAAATTGGCTCCATAGTATCGGTCGAGATAGTTGTCCATGGTTGGGTCCACAATATTTTGGTACGACTCGGTATGGCCCATGACCTCTTTGGTAACTTTAAAAAATTGTCTTTGCCATTTGAGTGCCATTTTCAGTTGTTTCCTTTTCGTTTTCCCTGGTATGCCGAGGAGTAAAGTGTTCACTGTGTATGTAGACTGTTTCCGGTGAACAAAGGCGGAATACGACGGCTCAAAACTGTCTATTACTCCTCCAACCATTTGATATTGCGAGAGGATATTATTGGGCATTTTTTGCACTATCTTATTAATTGTATGTACGGCGTTGTCATCTAAAAGCATAGGAGCTCCGTTCGCGTCCTTCTTGATGGGCACATAGAACGAATTGCCATAATGGTAAGACGGAGCATAATGTCGTCGCGAATTGTCTGGTGATCCAGGTAACCTTTCTCCTTCAACAGCCGTCATCTTGAAGAAGTCTGAAATTGCAAGGGCACTTACGTTTGCATTTGCAGTTGACTGTGGAAACGGTGAACCATCGAGCATTTTTTGCACATTTGAAGAGTCGTTTGTTGCCTTTTCGTCTATTTGTGTGATTTCAATGAGTATTTCTCCATTGAAAAGACTCATTAGAGCGTTAATACTGTTGTGTAAACCATTTGGATCTTTGCAAAAGTGTTGCCATGCCTTGAAAACAGTGGGAAATTGACGCAATTTGTAAGACTTTCGGCCCCAGACTACTTGGGCTGGAATAGGGTACGTTTTGAATTTGAAGCGAACCAAAATTCCAAAATTACCACCTCCAGCGCCGCGTAGAGCGAAAAAGAGGTCGCTGTTCTCAGTTGGACTGGCCCTAATCAGCGTCCCGTTGTAGTTGACCATGTCTAGTTCTAGTATGCTATCGAGTGCAACGCCGTAAGTGCGTACAAGATAAGAATATCCACCACCAAGTGCAAAGGACATGCCGACTGTGAGGCAGTTAGTGTTGGGCAAAAATGTGTTTCGTTCTAGTAAAGCCTGAATTAGCGGACCGCCTTGGAAGCCAGGGCCCACTTCAGCCGTGGTCGGGGTCACGCTGAAATCGGTCACAAGCGAGGTCATCTTTTGGAGGTCAACTACAATACCGTCGTTAGTTCCGTAGGCGTACTTGGCAAATCCATGTCCACCTGACTTGGCGACAAGACGAATTTGAGTGCGCCGCGCACAACGCAAGGCGTGCCTGACGCCTCTTGCGTCGTCAGGTAGGAAGTAGCCAAGTGGATGGATTTCTCGAATAAGACGATTCCATTGGTAATTGAGGTAGGTGTAGTTGCCAAGGGTAGGATTCCGTGCGGGATCGTTGCGACATACGACGTTTTGAATGGAAATTTTTCGAAACACCATACAGTTCCTAAAGGAAATGCACTTGACAATATTTGCATCAGAACAGCATCGTGCACCGAGCAGAAACAAGCCGTGAATGATGACTAATGCAAAGACAAAATATTGCATTTTGAGGTTTGGACCAATTTCTGTTTTGATATAGATAGTCTCAATATGTTGAATACAGAAAATTATACAGTTCAAGTATTTTGAATGCTTTTTAACACATGCTCAAGTTGTAGACAATGTTTTTTAAGGATGTTGTGGCACACTGCTGACAAAATAACTCTTTGTTTAGTCGGAATTATTTCTAGTCAAATGTGACTGCATTGTAACAGCATTGAACTAGTTTCAAAGCACTTAACTAACCTAGTTAACTTGATAGCTTTTGATTTTTTCATAAGCCTTCATAGCTCAAGTCAACCCCTGCAAAACGAGGTCTGACACCGTTAAAATTGTCATCCAAACGTCAAAACTAGTACTATATTAGCAATTTAAGTTACAATGCTTTTGCTTTATTTAACAAAGATAAGGACATTTAATTTTTTAAAGTATTTCAATGTAAAATTGAAAAAATATGCTTAAGCTATACTATTTCCTATTTTTCGTATTTCAGTATGTTAAACGGTTAGGATTTTTAGAATTACTTACGGTTTTGAAATGGGATGAAAATAGTACGAGTTTAAATAAAAATGACTAAACTACACAAATACACTGTAACTTTATTTAGTTAACATTTCACTCAAAAGGATAAGATACTATGCGAAAGGAAAATTGTGATGATCAGGGACACAAAAACTTGATAATTTTTTATATTATTTACAACATATGGACGTTACCCTATTGTGCTATAATAATTATTGATTAATAATTATTAATTAATAATTAATTAATTATTGTGTAAATTTATGATTTCCTGCTAGCAAAAAGAAACACAAGAAGTAGTATATAGCAATAAGTATATTTGATTTCACTACATGTTTTTTGAGCCCACGGCCCGTAGTCCGGGGGGTTAGGACCCTTGTCCTAACTTGGGTAGTTGTCGAGATCTAATCCCGACACCAGCACAGTAAAATAGTGCTGGTGTGGTAGTGGTAAGTGGAGGCCAGGAAAGTTGCGGTCGTGGAGGCTGAACATGGATTGGTATGCGCAAGGTGGTGCTCACCCTCATCCTAAGCAAGAGGCTCCTCGGTGGTCCCCCCACGTTCATTGCCCAGCAGAAAGCAGAAAGGACATATTTAGACCTCGGAACTTCCTAGTCAACTCAACAGGCCGAGACCACCCTCCACCACTCACTAGCACACAAACATTGACTAGTCCTATTGGCAAATGAAATGTCAAAGAGCATCAAAAAAAAAACTACCCGTTTTTCGCTGACCGTTGGGACCCCTGTACAAGTTCCTTAGCTCCTGTTTTTCATGCAGACTGATTTATGCTGGAATCTGTTTTCACTTGGATTGGACTATTCTTTCTGTGCTGACCTTATTAGAACTCATTTGAAACAAAATTTACTTTACTGAGTTTAATTTGTGTTTACTTTTATTTTAAATTTTCAATATGTGACGCACATATGACTTGATTCAATGATTTTTTTGAATATACATTTTCGCTACCAAATTCCCACATAGTCCTCGGATCTTTTGAAAAATTTCATCAACACTTCATACTTCCAACTTGTGTCATTGGCAATTATAGCCCCATTGACAAAATCACGCCTTGAGTAATCACAATCCGTTAAAATTAAGTAAGCTCAGGTTCGAACTGTTATATATTTGCGTATTATGAGACCCTAATACTCCAAGCAAATTGCCTGCGTATTTATCTAATATCTGTACCCAAAAAAATGTATCACATATCAAGTTCTCTCAATAGCTTTTTTGATTTACACGATTCTGAATGTGCTTCTGTGGACGGCCTCGGTAGAGGTAGTTAACTATTAAAAATCACGTCGGTTGTTAGAAATAAAATCACACAAAGTAATGTAACATTTTTAATTTTCCTAATGTTACAATTTATCATAAATTACACAGTAAAGCAAGTATAATTACGTTTACAAAATTTATAGGTAACTCTATTAAGACTTTAACATTTTATAGGTAGCGTGATAGCCACAAAATGTTCGTGTAAATGAGACTTACCCTAAAACACATCTTAGATAACCAATCTTTTATAAGCCTTAAACGCAACATCACAAACTTCTTAATTAGTTATATATGGAGCGCTTCAAGAATTGTTAGCTAATAACAAACTACTAAATTTATTGTGCACACATATGTTACTTTTTGTGGGAGGCATAGTAATGAAATGAGCGTAAGAATACACTAAAACTTCATACCTCTAATGACACAAAACTAGTAGGGCTGAGTTTAAAATAAAAGTCAAGGGCTTCTGTAGGAAGCACGTAATATGTCCAAAAAAGTTAAAAAAAAATTTCGAATTTTTTTTTCCAAATCCGATTTAAAAGGAAAAAGTAATTGTTATAAATTTAAAATAGGTAAAATCATGTTACATCTAAACTAAAATCATTCAAATTTTTTTGTTTTGCGCTTGCTCAGGTGAACACAATTAGCAATTTTTGATTTAATTGTTTCTTTTTATCAAAAATTCACTTAAAAATTACATTAATTCTAAAAGTTAATTACCTAAACCAATTATTTAAATTTTTTATTGAAATATTATTTATTTTCCTGCAATAATCCGAACTTCTTGTGAATAATAAACTGTTGCAAATGCACGTAATGTAAGTAGCGTATTGAACAAATATAAATAATTTCACCAACCCTGTGCCTTACCGACTGGGGAGTTCAAGGGCAATGATGGGATCGACGATCGGCTAACAGTGACGAGATGAACAAATAAACTCTTCTATTTGTACGTTGAAAAAATAAATAATGTACAGAGGTCAATGTCAAGCGGCATCAAGTTAATAGACGGCGTTGTGATGTTGCGTCTTGCTCTGTTCAACGAGGCAATGTTTTGTCCCTTAACTTTTCGGCGAAGCATCAGCGGACGGTGGGGCCTGATAAACGATTGAGAATAGCGAAGGGATTGCTAGTGGGGCCGACTTGGTGGCCCCCGTTCGGCGGCGGAGCAATGTGAACAGTATTGGCATCCTGAGCTGTACAGACGTAGCCTCTTCAGGTCGCGTTATGGGACTATGGGCCGTGGGCTTGTTACGGTATGTTGTAACATTTCATTCTCTACTTAGGTTCTTAAACTCTTGTTGATCTGGGTTTGCCAATGTCAAATAAATTGATTGATTGATTGAATCAAATGCTAAAATCTCCTGCCCCAAAAGCAGCCGGTTTGGCCAGTACCGGAATATTACTAACTTCTTTTTATTACAAGAAAAAAAAATTTGTTACCATAGTTTGCAAATATGAGAACAAGTGGACGATAGTCTCATTCGTCGAGATTTTTGGCTAAATTTTGAGCCATATATAATGTGGTATTGCAGAATTGGGAAAAAATTTACTATTAATGTTTTTTGAGTAAAATTATGCAAATTTTTTTCTAAGTTAAAGACGACGAGCTTGTAAATAACTAAACAACTTAATAATTATCTTAGATGTAGGAAACCTCTATTAGCGCAAGCCGCGGGCAGACCACACACCGTAGTTATAGTGAAAAACCGTAAATAGGATAATTAGTTGTGAATTTATTTTATTGAATTCACTCCTGAATCCTGAATCAACAACGGTTGAGTACCTATGTAAACCTAAAACGTAATCGGGAATATTGAGATGAACTAATTCTTCCTCAATAATTCCATTTATTTGGTCCATCTTTCTCTTGTAAGGCCAGTCCCAATTCTTGGCATATGAACACTTGCCCTAGTCGTTAGAGCCCGCTCTCCTACTTTCTTCGTTACCTTTGCATATGTTGACGAAGTTGAAGGCTTCCTACAAGTCAGTGAAACATATTTAAAAATATTAAACATAATAACTTAAACCTAATAAATATTTATAAATTTAAGATGCTAGTAGGTACGTGAAAAAAACATCAAGGATAACAAAAACTTGTGTCAATTATTTGACAAACCTGTTATTGTCCAACTTTTTTGTCAACTGGATTCTCGTTAATATCCGCGTTTCTACATTAGTCGTCTCCTTGATATTCTACATTAAGAATGGCTCTTGCT
The DNA here is from genome assembly GCA_021029175.1 of Bilobella aurantiaca. Lineage (NCBI taxonomy): Eukaryota > Metazoa > Arthropoda > Collembola > Poduromorpha > Neanuridae > Bilobella > Bilobella aurantiaca. Next base: position 10,783 of record VYYI01001555.1, read on the forward strand.
CAATTTCTCATTGCAACTCTAACTGTTGTTTTATTCCCATTTTTTATACTTTTAGTGTCTCCGTGTAAATTTCTTCGCTTTCTCCAACAAAAAATTCCTGGAAGGGCAGTTTCACTTGGTCGAATTCTCTCTCCGTTCAGTGCGGCGCATCATGCTATAAGTATTTTATTTACAACAGATTCGACTGACTATGATGTAATTTGTGCTACATGAGCGGGAAATTTAAAATGGGACAATTTGAAGACTACATTAACCAGAGGCTCATTCTCCCAAAGGATGAATCCAATCAACTTCTGTATCCCGAATTTCAACAATACATCACAACTTGGATGGGATTAGGGGTCTCAAATCCGTGGTGTTTCAAAAAATCTGGATTTGGTAGATTTGACGGATTTCCAAAAACAAATCCGGATTAAATCCGGATTTAAATCCGTGTTAAAATCTACACAAAAACAACGCAAAATTGTCTAAATATGCTACTGATTTATTTAACTACTTTAATTATGATGGTGCTTCCTCTCCTCAACAAAATCTTCCTGCTTAAAATAAGATCTAAGCAAACATAGCTTATCTAAAGTAGCGTCTCCCAATCTGGATCGAATTTTGTTACAAAAATAACCAGCAGATGAAAATACCCTCTCAGATTCAACGCTAGTTGGTGGGATTGTTTTTAAAATTTGGTAAGCCTTTTCAAGATGTATTCCTCTGTTGCCTCCCGCTTCAAACATAGTCATCTCACGTTTGATTATGGACAGGCTGCTTTCGCCAAGCGTTGTTCTGTGTGCACGTGACGCAATATTTCCCAGTGCCTGGGTGAGGCGACATTCAACATCCAATTTTTTTTATTTTTGTTGCTGGTTCCATTGACATTTCTTCAATTTCGGATTCTTCTACGGAATTCAAATTCTCGTTTTCAGTTGACTGATTATTTGGTTCCAGCCGTTCTAAAAGCTCTTTTATAAGTTTTGCGATTTTTCCACGGTTTGGAATATTAAAAATGCTGTCCAAATTGTCTGCATCAAAGGAGCCAGTATGAAGGTATTGAAGCATTCCAGAGTAATCGGTCCTCCTTTCCAAGACACGATTTTTCAGCGAATCTCTCAATTCTAGACTAATTCCAGAATTCTGTTCTTCCAATTGCTCCAAAGCAAAATTAATTGCCGAGTCCGCAATGAGGAGGTCAGCGTCACGACGACAAAGCGCTTCTAAGGCGAGTTTTACAGGCAATAATGCATTGGACAGCTTTTCCAAGCCAGAGAATTCCCAATCCTCAAGTTTGATCTTTGAATTTGTATCAATCAGGGATTTTTGAACCGACGTTTTCAACTTCACAAAGCGCTCCACCATTGCCAGCAAGCTGCTCCAGCGTGTTTTTGAATCCAAAATTAGCTCTAGCTCCATTCCAATGTCGCTTTTAACATGCTTGGCAAGATTTTCAGCTTTTAGAGGTGACCTTCTAAACTTTTTAATTACTTTTCTGATTTTCTCAATCAAAGGCTTGTAGAGATCGTGTGATAAATTTGATTCTGGTTATGAGAAGTTGTTCATGTCAAAATTACTTTCGTCATCAGAATCTGAGTGTGAGTCAGAAGATAAATATGCTTCATGTTCATGATCGACAGTCACATCAAAGTTTTCGACGGGCTCGCCTTTTTTTGGGTATAAAATGTCAAGTACTGCGAGCTGAATTCCGTGAGCAATGCAAAGTTGGTGGTGGGACGGTGTCAATCTTCCAAACTTAAGCATAACATTTGGGCCATCTGTTACAACACTGACGATGTCCTCTGGAAGTGACAGTTCGTAATCAAGTAACTTACTTGTCACCATTTCTAAAACTGCTTCAGATGTAACCGAATTCCTAATAGGAATTAGGCCTAAGTTCCAAACTTTGCTGCCAGTTGAAAACAGATAAATATTCATGTATCTTCGGTTTTTAATTGAAGTCCACTCGTCAAATTCTAATGAGAACTTCGCTCCTTCCGTCTTCAATATTCGAATCTCTTCGATTTGGTGAACTCTGATTTCGTCAGCAGCTGACATTACAATATTTTTGATGCCGTTCGCAGAAACAGGCAGAGTATCCTTAAATTTGAGTGACACCATTGTCTTTCTTAAATCGTGAGACGTTGAAAATATTGAGAAAGGCAATCCATCTCTAGCGCACATCCTTGCTAATGTCATTTTAAGAGATTCCTTCCGAGTGCTAACTAAAAAGCCTGTCAATTCTTGCTGAGAGGATGATTGTTCTAAAATTAAAAAAAAGAAAGTTGACAATGCGTATTTGCATATTACGTTGTATTATTATGTATTAATTTGATTTTTAAACTTACTCTTTTGTGATACTTTGGTTTTTTCTGGTGTAATCCCGTGCAATTTGTGCAAGTGGCCAAACAAACATCCTGTTGAACCGTTATGCTTCAGAATGTTTAAACATTCTTTGCATTTAGCTGTTTTACCATCTTCATGACGAAGAAAATGTTTCCAGGCGATACTTTTTTCCTTGCCTTGAACGTCGATGTATAAATCGTTCTGCATTTCCCGTAAGTATGAGCAATTTGATGTTGTTTAATTATAAACGATTAATTAGCAATGAGCTTGCTATAATTGTCAATCAACATAAAATTAACTCTAAAATAACTGTTTTAATTCAATTAAAATTTCGACGTGATGTTTAAAAATAGATTGTTTAAATTTCGCGCCACTCGTTCAATACTGGCTCAATTTGCCCCAAAAATCCGGATTCTAAAAACAAAAATCCGGATTTGGAAGAATCCGAAATCCGTAAAAATCCGGATATGCATCCGGATTTAAAAACCGGATTTTGACCCCTAGATGGGATTCAGTTGTTGGAAGTGGGAAGGACAATTTTTCAGTCAAGGATCATATTGTAGTGCTATCATGCACTGCATGCAACGCAGTTGATGATGTGCGAACAAATTTTATGAGGCAGAAATTCCATCCGCAAAAAAGCCCGTGGTCCATTCTTATAATAGAAGATGAGGAATTCTTCACAATTTTGCTCAAAATTGATCATACAATGGCGGATGGTGCTTCGTTGTTCAGCGTATTTTTAAATAGGTACTGAAAAAGAAAATAGAAAAAATTTCCACAAACAGAACGTTACAGAATCAACTTTTGGGCAAAGGGTTGCACATAACCTTACTATTCCGCTGCGGATTGTTCAAGAGCTCGCTTACCTTGGCGAATTGAAGAGGCGTGTGCCAAGGTTAGTTCCGCTGAAAAATTTACCCAAAATGAAGGAAGGCAATGAGCCGAGCCTGTATGTCAAAGCTTCAAAAATAATTTCAATCAAGCTTGCCAAAGAAAGTGCCAAAGTTTCCGGAACCTCGTTTACTGGAGTTATAGTTGCTGGAATTTCTGGAGGGCTCCAGAGATTTCTGCTGGAGAAAAACATTAGGTTACCGGAAAAACTTGTGGCAATTCCCAGTCCCTGTACAAGGAAATGAGTTGAAGAGGTTGACAAACAAATAATAAGCAACTAAAAAAAAAGAAAAAAATGCAAAATTTCAAAGAAAGCAAAAACAAACACAAACAAGTCTTAGTTCCGTGCATNAAGAATGCAAAAACAAACACAAACAAGTCTTAGTTCCGTGCATCCTATACAAAACAATAACACAAACTGTGATAATACAAAAGGCTTCGACACTGATTGACAGACGAACCCTAACCAAGAGTAATACATGGACAACCTACTTTTGCAATAATGAAGTGTTACTAATGATGCATAATGAATGAGCAATTACCTTTTAACGAAATTCGAATACATGCAAATTTTTGACGTATTTAACACATTAGACACATCCTGCAACATTTATTTCGTTCACTGCAATAGTACCTTTTTAGTGTAAGTTGAAAATTTTTCACGGCTAAATAACTTTCTTGCCGTTTAGAATAATGCAAATTAAAGTTTTGAACACTATGACTATTTTTTTTGCTCTATTACTCTACTTTGTCGAGAAAATTTATTCAAATGAGTTTAAACTAGTCAAACACACCCGTTCTAGGACGAGTGTGGAGTTTGATTGGCTAATCATTTTTTGTGAGGGAAGGGTAGGTTTAGGTTAGGTTTTTTTTAATTAAAAATTTCAAAATGCCTATTTGAGGGAGCAAGAGTAGTAGTGCTTTAGTAAAATTATGCTTTTAAAATTATAATTCTCACATATACTTAATTTGTTACAGACGCGCAGCCGTTCATTGACTAGTCAATTGGTACAACCATAAACAATACGACATTTAATAAGTGTAATTTGCGAAAAGTGTTTGCACTGCTTTCTAGTAGATTTAGTACCTAATTAATAGTTATTTGATCTTTTTTAGTACCTATACAGAAATGGTGTTACCTGTTAAGGAAAAGGATGAGAAGAAGCGACTTTTGCTTTGCCATGAAGCGTTCCTGGCGGCCAAACACTCAGCGTATAAATCATTTTACTGGATTGGCGTAAACGCAGTTGGAAGCCTTTTTACCACTCGGATAAAAGGAGGGTTTTCAGTTTTTCCAACGAGTCAAATCTCTATTTCAATTTTTCCCGGCCCATTCCAGCAAGTTTGCTTCAAAGGGTCACGTATTGAAGAAATTGGATTTCACATCTATGGAACCGTACTTTGGTGTGCGTCTTGTTTCGTGTTTAATGTTTTCTAAGTGCATTTATACCTTAAAAAATGAACCCACATTCAAAAAGTGAGTCCCAAATAGTACGAAAAAGTAGGAGGCGCTACGAAACCCTGTACAGTTGTCCGACTTCAATCAAATTAGGCACAAATTAATTTTAGGTTGAATAGGTTCAACTTTGTGATATAACATTTCAGCTATTGAAATAATTTCCACGTATGGGCATGGGAAGTAGTATACATTAGCATTAATTCAATGATTCTTGGGGTTGTGCGTTTGATTCATATATTTGTCATTCCATTTTCAAAGTTTCTAGCTTTAGTAGTCCAAAGCTAAATTAAAAATATAATAATATTGAAAATAATTGCTAAACTGCTTTAAAATTTAGCTAGACTTTTTTTTTCTCGTGAGGAATTTGAGTTGGAATTCTGCTCTATCAAAGGAAATGACGCTCATTTTTCAATTAGATCGTGTCGTTTTATACTTATACAAAAGGTTAATGTGTATTTTGTCTTAAGGCTTTTTAATTTTCTGTCATTAAAGTTTTTTTTTTTCAATTTTGATTTTTCAAAAAAACAATATCGGAAGGAATGCACTGTAAATATGAAACTGTATACACTTTTTGGTTTCTTAACTTTATTCCCAATCAGTAAATACTGTCAGTATTGAAGTTTAACTAAAATAATTGGTCCAGATTAAATTGCCTGTTTTTTTACCAAATTTCAGAGAAATCGGTCCTACCGTACACTGGGAAAATACTAATATAAGAATAGGGCCTTTGAATACTTGAAAAATGTCGTTTAGAAAGTGAGAGAAGTAGAATATTTGATTTTGATCCCATGTTGGCCCAAATTCAACTTAAAATCAAAGTACATGAATGATTATTTCACTATTCAATGCAAGCCAGATTACTTAGTTATGTTGTTGATTGGTTGGTTGTGGTGCGTTGTGAGGGTTGTTTAAGACAAACATGAAAATAACTTAATTCTTTTATGTAACTTATAGATATACCGATGATAGGTGTGTTTACGTACGACGGAGGCATTAAAATTTGTTTGGCTGCAAGTAGTAAAACAGTAGGATCAGAAGAGGATGTGCAAACCATGCTGAACTGCATTGAACAAGAATTTGATTCCATTCTACACCATGGGATTGTGTAATTTTATTACCTTTCTTTCAGTTGTACCCAAAACTACTAACATAAATTTGTTTGATTCTGAAATTTTTTAATAAAACCCGACTTTGGCATGCCTAAGTGATGTGAGATAGGCCTGATTACATTGAGAACTTTTGTGAACTTTTATTTTAATTTTAGTAGCCATGCCTCCGGCATGGGAATTTTTTATGTTACTTTTAAACTAAAATATTATTAAAATACAATTGTTTGGCATGATCGGTTTCAACAAACAATTGCAAAAAAATACAAGACTTTATATTTTCCTCAACTAACAAGGCAAACAAGGAGGTATGGAGTAAGTTTGTTGAACTTCAATTTCGACTTGAATTTGATACTGTTCAGAAAGATTGAATGATTTAAAAAAGCTGTTTTCAAATATTAGTATTTGGCCTATATTTTAATTGTTAAACTCAAATCTTTCAATTACAAGATAAAACTTGTTGGGTTGACTAAATTAAAAACAGAAATTTGGGAAATTGTAGAAACAAAATTTGGTTGTGTATGAAAGGATACATTACATTGACTAGGTCACAAAAAAGGTCACAACGCTGGCATACAGCTTTTGCACGTTTCTAATCTGCTTATGTATCATGGTATGAAAAATGTGGCCTGTCGTAGATATTCCAGGCTGAAAGCCAGCATGGAACTGAGGTATATTGTTGTGTTTTTAGTCAAAAAGGAGAGACGGGTCGTCAAAATAGACGTAAATATTCTTGTCACCGTGTTTAGAAGGAATATTGGCCGATAGTTGGTTTAATCGCATCTACTCCCTTTTTTGTGTATTGGTACAACTATTACTATTAACCCTAAACCTAACCTTAACCTAACCTTAACCTAACCAGGATTGTGGCGTGGAGTCACTGTCGTAGAACTTCTAAAGCACTTCGGACAGTTTCCAGTTGGACGTTCTCTTGAGAAGATTCGAGACATCGTGTGTGATTTTATCTGGTCCGGACGCTTTCCCATTTTTCAGCAATTGAATGGCAAGGCAAAGTTTAATGGACTAAATGGTGCATCCAGTATTTGGTCATTAGTGATGGTGGCATTTATAGCAGAGATAGTGTAATGGATCTATTGCTGGGTTGACTGTAGCTTGGCAAAATATCTTTGCCATTATACAAAAGGCCATTCTGAGATTGCTATTTGTCTCCTAGTAGGTTACGAATTGATCTCATCCCAGAACTTAGTATTCACCAAAGTCTTCCACTTTGTTTTTATAGTACTCTTCTGACTTTGATTTGTTGCACAATTCGTTGTAGCCGGAAAGCATTTTGTTTTTCTCATACTACTATTCTTATCAAACCATATTGGTTTACAAAAACGTTTTCCGGCTGATTTTAACTATACCAATTTCACATTTTCATAAGTACTTAGCTATCTAAAAGTCTACAACAAATTCTAGCACATATAAAATAAGCATTTCAGTCTTAGTATGCTAGTGCATATGGCAATTGTAAAATAAATAAAATAATCAATTAACAGTATTGGGAAACCTAACGGGTAGTACCTACCATAGCAAAAAAAAATCATGCAAACAATAAATTTAGTTTTTCCCAAGGCCCGTAGCCCGGGGGGTTAGGACCCTTGTCCTAACTTGGGTAGTTGACGAGATCTAATCCCGGTACCAGCACAGTAAAAAAAAGTGGTGTTTTGGTAGTGGTGAGTGGCTGTTGTGAAGGCTGAACATGGGTCGGTATGCGTAAGACGGTGCTCAGTCTCTGCCTAACCAAGACACTCCTCGGTGGTCTCCCCACGTTCACTGTCCAGCAGAAACCGCGGAACTTCGACCCTCGGACTTCAGACCTCGGGACTTCCTCGTCAACTGACAAGCCGAAACCACCCTCCCCTGCTATCAAGCACACGCAAAAACATTGACCAGGGATATAGGCGAATGTCAAAAACAAAAAAAATACATTTTTTTTTAATTGCAATTATAGTCTAAATGGTACTTTTTACGATATTTACTCCTTAAAAATCATTGGGAAGTCCTAAGGAGTGAGGCGAAGGGCTTTCTTCTGAACAGGCATCGCTAGGCGGACCAACGAGGAGCCTCTCTTTAGGCAGAAGCTGAGCACCGATTTTTGCATGAAGACCCAATCCCACCCTCAACGACTATACATTTCCACCCTTCCTCTCACCACTATCACACCACCACATTTTTGCTGTGCAGCTCCCGGGACTCGATCACGGTCACTACACGAGGTAGGACAAAGGTCCTTTCCCCCCTCACTACGAGCCTTAGGTTA
>VYYI01001556.1:0-18819 GCA_021029175.1 Bilobella aurantiaca
AATGGAGACACACGGATTAGGAACGGAGACACACGGATCAAGAATGGAGACACACGGATTAGGAACGGAGACACACGGATTATGAACGGACACCACGGATCACGAACGGACACCACATCATGGAAAAACCCCTCGGACCACCATCACCCCCGAGTTCCCCACCCCCAACCCCCCTGCGGTGCATCTTCGGGCGGCAGTATGAAGCGGATGAGCCCTGAAGGCACCTGCCCTCCCGACACCACCCACCCCCCTACCCTCCCTAGTCTTAAGATTGACAGAGGAGGAGTCTGGTTCTAACGGTCAAATAAATGACACCTAGTTTTCTTTAGCTCCGAGAGCGTTGATTTATTTGGTCATATTGAGTCATAGGTCACTTTAGGTCATCAGCGAGTCACTCTAGGTCATCACGGGTCATCAGCTGTCATCAACGGGTCATCGGTAAGTCATAGAGACTTTAGAGAGGTGACTAGAGAGAGGTTTTTTGTGGTCATAGAGAGCCACAATCAGCGATCAGCGCTGCTCAGCGACCAGGTACAGTCAGCGACGCTTCCCTTCGCCTCTCAGCGTCCATCAGCGCCCCTCCACGGCCACCTACGACCGTCTACGCGACCCACCACCGTCTACGCGACCCCCGCCCCGCCAGAAGCGGGACTACGCGACCCCCGCCCCGCCGGAATTTCTAGTTACTTTAAAAGTTACATGACAAAATGTGGGGAAAAATTTGGAAGAAAATGTTGGAGGCTTGTTTTGTTGGAATTGAAGACATGAATTGGCCCAAAGCACGTCCAACCCAACTAGGCTAATGTTTCAGCTTTCCATCGAAGTATTGTGGTCACTTGTAGATGCTTCCTGGCCAAAGCCTTAGGACATTTACCGAATCAATTTTTTTCCATAAGACATTGGGTTGGATTGGAGCAAAGGGTGGGCAAATAAAATGTCAGAGACCCTGCGCAGCCAGAAGAAGATTAGGTTTCTCTGCGCGAAAACTTTAAAACCTAACCTTCTTATGGGGAAATAACATTGCACCACCCCTAGATCCAATTTAACCCACCACCCCCGTTGCCGGTAAACCAGTGCGTGACGAATACGATCCTCAACTAGTTAAGTTGAGGCCACTTGATTAGACTATATAAAGAGAAATTAGTAAGGCCAGTGTCGATTAACCATTAATTATTAGTTAATTTTTCTTCAATTAGGTAACTAAACACAATAAACAATAAATAACCAGCTAAAAACATTGCAATCACCTGGCTTTCCCGCCTTTTTTACGAAATTTGGGACAAATAAGTATTGCCATTGGATGAAATGGTAAAGTGCAATTATACGATTTGACAAAAAAACGATATTGTAATGTTGTTTTGCATGGAAGCTCGCTTAATTTTTCACATTTGCCATTTCATTTCACACGAGTTTTCCTGACAAAAATCATTTGTTTAAAACTTGTGCATTGGGTGAATTCTAAACTAATTAACAAATCATCGACAATTAACCTTATTTGTTAATTAATTGGGAGTTGTATATCATAATTGTGAAGTAAAATGTCCAAGGGAACTTTGAGTCGTATTTGTAGTTTCAGCAGTGAGGATCCTGTAAGTAATTCAATTAATTTTAACCGCTCGTTTTCGTTAGGAGTGGATGACTTGTAGTGTGAGATTCTCACACGGAGTTGGGGCCTCCCTAACCAGATGAATTGCTTAAAATAATTGTTTACTTCTACGTGTGTTGGGCTCAGAATCATCCGGCGAGTAACCTCTTGAAACCAGATACTTTTCGAAAATGGAAGTGTATGGAGCCCGGAGAGAAGGACGCGTACGTCATTATTCAGCTGGATAAAGTGGAGAAAATCATGTCAATTGATATCGGAAATGAAGGATCTGCTTTCATTGAAATTGCTGTGTCACGCTCTGGGGGAGCCGAACAAGATTTTCAGGTATTATTGATCACAAACTGGTCAGCAATTGTTATTTTTACCGTAAAAAGAAGAGCTAACTACGTACCAAACTAATGAGTTGCTTTGTGTCAACACTCAACAGGTAATTCAAAACCAAACTGCATTCATGACTGTTGCAGAATCAAAGGAGGAAACGAGTATGAACAGAGTCAAGATGTTTTCCAGTAGTCTCGTGAAGTCGGTTGCAGCAGAGAAGTGGGATCTCGTGAAAATTTCTTGCATCCAACCGTTTAATCGCCGAATTCAATATGGGATAGCCTTTGTTAACATAATTATACAAGGGGAACCCGTAAAGGCTACAAGCATCGGCGGTTTCCGTGTCCTGCAGGAACCAATTACTCAAGATGTAGCCTCTATTGACCCAATTCGCATAGGAAGTTTTTTTGCGAAGAAAATGGCGGGGGCGGATAATACAAAAGGTAATCTCTTATGTAGAAACCCTAAACCTAACCTTGCCTACCATAACTGTTTAGGATCAGGAATGTTTTAGTAGTTCTGGTTATTGACATCTGAAATTATCTTATTAGCTGAGAAATTATCTACTACTACATGCCCTAGCCCTCAGTTACTGGTATCTCCAGCAGCGAAAATGCGAACTGCATCAGCGAATGCTGCAAATGGCGAAAAGACTAGCGGAGGATTTATAACTTCCAATACGACATCATCAACCAGCTATCTAGCTCAGCGAATTGGAGGTTAGGAAGTAAAAAGGAAAAAAGAATGAATCAACATTAGTTAATTTTTCATTTACGTTTTTATAGGGATTTCCGGAGTAAACTATACTCCGAAGAAGATCGATACTGCCTCAGTAAGTGTTCAGCTACCCGTAACTTTACCTAATAGTGTGCCGAGGACCTCTAGAGGACCAGATGCGGGAAAGAAGCAATCTCCAAGTAATTCGCCAAACCCACCTACTTTACCGTCATCTCCAGCCAATTCTCAATTACGGTCTAAAGTGCAACGGACAGTTGGCCAAAGTTCCTATATCAGCAGATCGCAAAACCCGAAAAAGCCTTTTGAGAAATTATTTGAAGGAGTCGTGTTCTCCATGAGTGGATTCGAAAATCCTTACAGAAGTACGCTACGACGTAAAGCAGTTGAAATGGGAGCCCAATGCAAAGCAGACTGGAATTCAGCATGCACACATCTAATGTAAGAATTTCATGAAGTGGTTATAAACCTAATTATTTGAAAAAAAGGGCATTTCCAAAAACCACTTCGTCCAATTGATAGCAAAAAATGTCGGAAATAATAAATTGAGCTAGGCGGTAAAAGTATTTGTTAAAAATATAAGAGAAACGCTTAAAACCAACTCAATGCCTGGCCTTGTGGTTCGCATATCCATTCTTGACGGTAAAATCAAAATTCTTGGCACAACAGGTCTGCTCTTCAGCCCTGTGTTAAATTTAAAAAGATCTCCGTGAAAGAACAGCATTAATATTTAAAAATAAATAAATTAAAAATAATTTAAATTTATTAATATTTAATTTAATTTATATTAATATTTATTTGATTATATTAATATTTAATATTTAGAATTTAAAAAAATTCTGTACCCAAACCTACCCTTTCCTCTCCACATTTAAGTAGAGAGGCTGACAAGGTATTGGTTTTATTCATTTTAAATTGTTTCTAAAAATAACTTTCAATATAATTCGAAGCACCCAGCAGCGTCAGCGTAAGTTAGTGAATGAGAAATTTTTGGCTTGAAAATGCCAAATGTTCCTTCTTTTCAAAATCAGTTCCGACGAGCTGAATTAAATTTCGAATTTCTATGTAACTAACAGCGAGCTTGCGGCTGGTATGGAGTATTCCCTAAAGATTTCTCAAAAGTCGTTGTAGTGAGAACGGATTGGTAAATTGCTTCTACTTCATGCGCCTTGTAGACATATTCGCTTTCAGATTAAAGTTATATTCATTCGTATGCCTCATCTTTTATTATGCAGATGTGCGTTTGTGAATACTCCGAAATTTCGTCAAGTAAAAAGCAGCAGAAACGGAAAGGTTGTGACGAAGAATTGGGTTGAAGACTCGTACAGGCTGAGATGTCGATTCCCTTGGAGAAGGTAGGCCAAAAAATTTCTTCTCCATTATTCGCCTCTTCCTTGCTGGTACTCTTCCCTTATTTGTAGGACAGTGTCATTAGGATAATACATCCCTGTTTGCTGTTTCAAAAACCTCAGATCTAGATGAAAAACCTCGTGTCGCAGCTTATGGCTTTGTCTCTACGTTTCGTTTTCTTATTATTGTACTAAAATGCTTAGCACTGGTAAAAGAATACTAAAATAAGTAAAACTCTGCTAAATAATTAGCTCTATTCTGAGACAAAACAGCTTCTGGAGAAAAAAAGAGTCTCAAATCAGGTTTCATTTTATTCATGTACTCAATTTTTCTTTCCAAAGTGTTAAGGAATTTTGAACTCTTGCAGGTATTGTCTGGACAAAGCGGATAAGGGGAATGAAAGTGAGGAAGAAATACATGCAGAAGATGGAGAAAGTAGTGATTCGGAGGGTAACACTGGGTTCTCACTGGCAATTGATGTTCTCGATAGTCAGGAGAGTGGAATTTTTCTGGACAGGCAGTTAAGCGACAGATGTGGTAAGTTCAGGTGTTGTTTAGAACACGTTTCATTAATACTACTGGACATTTGTCTTACCCACCCTTTGATCGCCAATCCACTTTATTCAATTCTGGGTCCTGTTTTTGCGACAGAAAGCCAAGGAAATGATGAGAATAGTGAATCACAGATCTCTGACCTCAAATTGTAAGCTTGAACAAATCCATATCTTTTTCTTATTCTTGCTTAATTTTGTATCTTTCTAGAACACAACCTAATTAAATTTCTAATGACGTACTAAGGATTCGAAGTAAATTTTTTTAAAGTTTATCATTTCTATTTTTATGGTTTCCTTTTGTAATTTAATGGAAGAGATAAGTTAAGGTAATTGTTATTTTATATTGTACTTTGCAAATATTAGAGGACTTATCTCTAGTTCCAGTTCCAAACTTTGTTTGCGTGATGGTTTTGAGTTTACTTCCTAAACGAACTTTAACTCTTCTTTTTCTTGTTCAATCTTAATGAGATCTTATTGTTGTTTCCTTGTACTTGTATCCCTTTGCTTTTTTTTTTCAGAGGCGGTGGTACGAAAAGGAAGAGAGTTGCCCGTATTTCTTCGAGTTCGTCAGAGGATACCGAGGATGATGCGGCGTACGATGCCGAAACTGAAGTAGATGAGCCTGGGAGTCATACTAATGATTCTTCAGACGAATTCAATCATCACCGCAACAAATATAATGATTTCTTCGATTCCAAGTTGTTTCTTCTCCAAGGTTCAGCGCTACTGACGGAAGATCAAAGGAAGGAGATTGAGGAAATAATTGAGCGACACAAAGGGTAAGTTTTGTTTCCGTTCTCCTCAGTAAATTGCTTCGGATTTTCTCATCTTGTTTGTAAATAAAAGTTCTTTGCGTCAGTCTTTAGGAGGCGAAGTCCGCTTTCTCCGTGTCTCCCATCCCTCAGCCCTAACTTTTAACTCTCCTTTCTCCTTCTTTCAATCCGCAATCATTTTATGCTGCTGTACTCCTAAACTGAGGGAAATAAATGGGTTTATATTTCCATTCCATCGCCTTACACGAACATTTTCAATCATGTTCCAAATCCTACCAAAGTCGGTTACCTTACAATCATCATTTGTTTACCCATTGCTGATTTCTAATTCTGAAAATTGTTCGGCTTATCCCATCCACTTGCCTGAAAGCTAATATAGGGGCGTGTAGAATTAAGTGAGCACTTTTCAGCAAGGATAATAATAGCCAATCCAATAAAAAAAATAGCGATATATCTTTGAAACAAATACATATTATTTTTATTCCTAACTTTTTTTTTGACAATTTTACCATTCAATGACAATGGTATTTGTGTCACTACTTTGTGTCATATTCTGTTATAATTTGAGATCTATTTAGTAAAAGGAAAAACAATAATTTTGCCTTCCATTAGGTGTATGACGGCGACCTCTGCAGCAGCGGTGGATTACATAGTAACATGTGACATGAATTGGACTGATGAATTGACTCAGGTAATTTGGTTTTAACAGAAGTTATTTATTCATTATGAGGTGCATGTAGACTTCTATTCTAAGCTCAATAACGCCACTACAGACAGACATGGCCGTTTAGGTGTAATATTTAACACTAAATTATTTCTGCTTATGATACAAGGAAATTTGTTTTCTGATTTTTTTTTCTGCTTAAGCTTTCATCAAAGTGTTCAAACGCTGTGGTCGTTCGCGAAGACTGGATAAAATGCTGCGCACGTGAAAAAGCACTGGCGAAAATAGAATCTTTCATAATTCCCTCGGTACTGTGAATTTGGATAGAAAAAATATGAAGCGCTTCCCGAAAACCATCTGCGTGGGAGTTGCATTGAACCTTGAGAATTTGACCACTGGACTTCGGATTCTTTCTATGTCGGACATCTGAGTTTCAGTACAACAATATTTATTTTTCCAGGGGTTTTTGCCTATTCAATAACCTTCAATTTTCCATATTTCTTTAAAATAAAATAATGGTAAAGCTTCAAAGAGTCGCAATTGAATAGCTTACTTGCCAATGTGGGCGTTTCTCAGAGTATGCTTCCGCGCTGTGTCCGTAGGGGTGATGTTTTATTTTCGCCCAACAACCAGAAGAAACTCGATCTTTAATGTTTTAGCAGAAATAAAATCCGTTTCGGATGTTTAAAAGGACTGAATTCTTTGCTAGTAACATGTTTACAGAAATTTTCATTACAAAAAAAAAGTACACGTTTACCGATACTTTTCAAATGTAAGTTTCAGAAACAAGATAACCCTCTAAAATACCAGCATGGGTTCTCTTGATATGAACTGTTATGAGCTGTTTTATTGGGTCTTGTAAAATTAGTCAAGATTTTCTAGTTAAGCTAACCCATGTTTTCAGATTCAAAAAATTCATATTTATATATTTGAGGAACAAAGTTTGAATCATTTGAAAGGTAACCGCTACTCGGGAATTAAAAGAAAAAAACTATTGAGAGCTAGTACTTAAAAAATAAAGCAAAAAAAAAAGAATTTGCACCACGCGATGGCTTTGATCACTTGTCCAGCAAGCGAAGCGTCGCACTTGTCTTTGTTATCCACGCTGGAAATGGACCCAATGACCACAAAAATTCGACTTACGGTCGTTCGGATCTGAAATCAAATCCTGCATGTCCTACTGAAAGACAATACACTTGGATATCACTTTTCCAGTGAGAGCAAAGCGTCTCTGGAAAAATGGCCGAGGGTTGTCTGCATTCCAGTCACCTCTCCCTGCCTCTGGAATTCTAATTAGTTTTCTCCTAAAAGGAAATGGAGATCCCACCACGCTGCGATCATTACAAAGTGAAAGTAGGCTCTCGTGGTTTAGATTCAGGACAACTTCGTCCGAATGGACACCGTTTAACACCGACAGCATATCACGGAAAGTGATTCAAATTTCAGTTCTCGCCCCTCTGAACCGTGGGCTGTGCGGTGGTAACTTCCTCCCTGAATTTGTTTGCATGGAAAACAATTCTGGGAAAGTAGTGGACAGAATGATTAATTGTTTTCACAGGAGCGTTCTCAAACCGAAGGGCCCCAAGGTTTCCCAACCGCGTAGGAGCGTAAGCGTCACTTTCGTTTTGGACACGGCGGTTGGGAGAATGGAGGGGAAGGGGCCCTTGCAGGGGCTCCTTCATTTCAAGTGGAGAAAGTTCTGTAGATCTTGCCATTTGAGATTTTACCTTTTACCTTTCTCCTGCCCTAATTAATCTAATTTGAGGGAACTTCTCCTATTCTCGTTGTCTGAGGTTCTTGCTGGAGCCCTTCTATTCTATTACCATTCACATCTTCCAGCTCAAAATAACCTCCAAATTACACCCTCCAGCGAAACCTTTTCTTCTCCAGAAACTTCCTTTATGCGCTTCCTCAATACACTCCACCACCACCTTTCTCTCTCCAAGATTCACTAACCTTTCACCACGACCCCTGCCCAGTCCGATGCCGAGATGAAGCCTCTAATTAGCTTCCATCAATTGGAAACGATACTCTTTCACAAAATTGGTAGCAGTTATAATTCCAATTTAAGGTTCAACTTGCCGATGTTTTGAGATGAAGGTGAGTCTGACAGGCTGTCAGGTTCCATTTGACTATGGAAAACTGGAATTATGAATTCTGAACACGATCAAATTGAAAATCTCTCTTTCGCTTTCTGCAAAATACACGGCATCTGTTCGATAGGTAACGCAGGATTTATATCAATTTGTGGGAAGGCAAAAAGTAAGTAAACATCAAATTGTTTCTCTATATGAATCGGGAAAAATAATTCATGCCACCCTCAGCTGCAATAATAATCAGTGCTTAATGCTTATAATTTAAATTAGTTTCCACTGTGAGATAACTATGCTTTCATATTAGAAACGATTACTTTGAGGGGAAAATAGAGATGTATTTGCTTAAAACGTAGTGACAAAAGCAGTAATGCCGACTAATATAAAAAACCCTTCTCTTTTACCTAAAACAACCGGCAAAATAAATTTAGGGTAAGAAAAAGAACCCGAAAAGTAGATGCAAAGGAACAGGGAAACACGGCATTACGAGATCAAAAAAAATGAGAGGCTTGTATTCTATATTAGCTTTCTCAGTGGCATATTGTTATTCATTCAAACGTTTAGCACAAGTCCATGATACAAGCAATTTATTTTTTACTCATAAACTCGAGCGAGATTTTTTCAATTCTACTGTTGACAGGGAGTGAGGTTTGCTTACATGGAAAAATTTAATTTTAAAAAGCGAAGGAGATGAAAAGTGAGAGGGTCGGAAGGAAATGATAAATACTGGTACTATAAAATCGTAATAACGGAATCTTATTTGGATAGGCAGCTTTTATTTGCTTTTTCAGCCCATCGCTTCCACCAGCTTCCTCCTCTGTGCAGCGAAACTTCAAGTGATGGAATCTATTTTTTGTAAATACAAATTTTCATTTTGTGGTTGACGTCAAGATGCACGAGAATTGGAAAAAAGGGAAAGTTACGAAGGAGAGGAGGGAAGTATCCAATTTGTCTAACCAAAATCCTACCCTACAAGTTGCAATCATTCTTTGGCAAACTTACAAGTATTAAAAAAAATTACAACTCCAATCTAGTAATTGAAACTGTTTATATCAACCACAATTACATAAATTGAAATTAAAAAAAAACATTATTATGGTTCTCAAATGATTATCATTTCTTGTTAAATTGATAAAGCTAAAGATTTTTTTTAATGAGTCTTTATTAATTTCATGAATTTGAACTGTTTATGTCAAGGAATATGAGAGAAAGCGTTGATAGAAATATTGCTTTCTTAGAAACAATTTGCCCTTTTATTCTTCCTTCTGTTGCTTCTGTTGAGAAGCAAAGAATATTTAAATTCATCGTTTCAACGAAGTCCATTCTTCATTCAAGTGCACAAAAGACGGTCTGACACGGTGGAGTAGCGTGGCTACCCACTGGGAAACGCCTGTCCGTCACGCAGCGAAGGACGCTGGAAGTTAGTTACCCTGCCTACTACACACTTCCCGTCCTATTATTCCGTCGGATCAGAACATCAGAGCTATTCCAATAAACGTCAATTCAAAAGTTTTTTTTTCGTACAGAACCACTAATTGCCTTCCCATGACCAAGAAAGTTATATCAACTTCCCCCGCAATTTAATTTAAAATTGAGAATTCTTTGAAAACGCATCAAAAATATCGTACGAGTATGATTTCGATTGCAGATCTTTCATTAGTTGCCAACCAATTTTGTACCTCCATCACCAAATTGTTTAACTTTTGAAAATATTTTAGTATCTCGTAAACAATTGATTACAGTTCTTGGTATTATAGTAATATACAAAAAGCAAAATAATAACAATGAGATGCAAATGCAATGGTTGGTGAAAGCAAACTTTCTAGAAAATGTAATTGAGATTTGGGATTTTTTGGAAATTGTCGGTAAAAGTACATCTTCTGAATAAACCATATTAAAATCTATTTCTAAAGATCCCGACTGATAACCTGGGGATGTGGCCTTCCAGAGAGAACTAAATTTAATTTGCATGATAGGTTTAGGTTTCTTAATTCAGGTTATCTTAATTTGGATCTTAAGTGGATATAATGGGAATGCAAGTGATTTTGTGATAGCTTTCACCACATTATTTACTTTCACTTTACCACATGTAAGGGCAGAAGAATACAGTTGCTTTGCCTTGGCTCAAGTCAATTGCCCTCCCTTGTCCGATAATTCCATAGGTAGAGACTGACGAAGTGGAATATTTGCGGGGGAATAATTGGTAATGCGGACTCGAGTATAATTTTAATTATAGTAATTCCACCGGGAGAGTCACTCGTTGATGATCCAATTGTCTGTCTGCGAGTGAATGAATGGAAATAATAGAGTTGAAGGCCAAAGCCAACCGGTGAGCTAACCCATCAAATTCCCCAAAAATCAGAGGGTAGCCAATCCAATATAACTTCTGACTCTGTGCAATTAGTCTAATGAAAATTCCTGGCTACTTCAAATAAATGCTGGAAAAGTCTTTGTTCAATATTTACTCATTCACAGTTTCCCGAGTAGTCGAGCTCTTATTTGGTGAAACAGTAATCCCAAATATGGATAACACTAATTCAGAATAATGACTTTCACTCCTACTTTCAATGAATAGGAGAAAGCTGGAAATGTGCTTTCATCTTATAAAATAATGGAGATTATTCAACAATGAACTTCTAATATTCTATACAGTGAGATCCAGCTAAAAGAGAACAATCCTGAATTTTCCCTGATTTATTTCAAATACTAAATAAATATATAATAAACATTTTCAAATACAAGTTTTGTTTTCAAATTTAATAAGCAATCCATTAAATGAGTCTGATAAATTTGAAAAATGGGATTACGCTATCCGGAACCAATTTACATAAATTGCAAAAAAAAATGCTTTCGCGGTGTTGGGAAATGAAGGATTTGTTTACTTTCTAGGCCTCACTTTTAATTAAGGTAAATGTGATCCGAATATCAAATAATGTGATTATGAAGTTATACAGAGCAACGGTACAAATTCTTGTATCAAATTAGAGCCGTTCTAAAAGAAACAAGTTTTATTTCAGTAAAAAAAACATAATGTACTGGGCCTAACAAAATTGTCCAAGCGTTGGTCTACATGTATCTTAAGTTAGTTTTGCTACATATTGTGCTTTACGGAAGATACGCCAGAATTTCTTTCGAGAATGCTCATCTGAAGCGTGAGGCATTTAAGAAATTCATTAATATTAAGTAGGAGGGGAAAGTAGTCCTGGAAGACGGATAGCAAATATTAGCAGAGTTATTTTTTTGAAATGGAGCCTTACAAATATCGTTTGCAATAGAACACGCGTGTCTCCAGACCTAGAAAATTACTGTCCAGGCTTCTCCAGCACTCCTTCGTAGCACTTTATGATGCTCATCCCATTTCCTTCCCTTCATTATCTCCCACTCGAATCAAGGGAAAAGGCGTAAGCCAAATGTAGAAACTGATAACCACGTAGCTCTTGTATTCACTCAATTTTGTTTATGACAATAAAATAGAAGCCCTTTATATCGTTTTGGCAAAAATCCCAACGCAATGCATTTTTCAAATTGCTAAACGGGGCTCTTTGCGAGGCGATTTGAAAGGAAGCTATAAAAACGATTTTTCCTTAGACTCGCGCCATTCTTATCGTTTACATCCGTCGCCTTCGAATAATGGTATTTTCAAAGAATTGCAAACCAGCTTGAACAACTGGGCCATCTAATTGCTATTACAAACAGCTTGGAGACAACTGTACTTTTTTTTTTCTAAACTTCTTTAACTTACATGTTAACTTATTCATAACTAAATCTGAACTTAAACCACTAACCTTACTAGGAACTGACAGGAAATCACTACTATTTTCTATTAGAATAATATTAATGCTCAAGTCGATAAAATAAGGCAAAAATTACGTTTACCTGAAGTCAATTTTGGCTAACTACGAGTTTCAATTGAGTCTTTTTGGCCTTTAAATAGCAATTTCAAACGTAACTATGAAAAGTTCAAAATAATGGAAATTGGAAAAAGTGAAAGTAAAGCTAAAACGGACATAATTCGTTGACCAGGGTCAACATTTTCCTTTTCAAAAAGCAATACAAAAATGTTTTCCCTCATGTTTAAACTTTTGTGGTTGGTGTAATTTCACATTTAAAATTTGAAGGGCATACTTTGCTTTCATTTCATTTTAGCTCGAGTATTACATTTTTTTTAATAACTACTTTTAAAGTAATGATGCTGTATAAAAATAATTATGCGTTCACCAATTTTAATTTTGAGGAGGAAGTACTCCACGACCTGATAGTTTGCTTTCTCTCTTCACTAGTTAGTATGAGGAAAAGTCGAAGGAAGTTTTGGCTTAAAAATTAGGGGAAAGTTGCGTTGCTTCATTATAAATTAGGCTTAGCACTCTCTAAATCTTAAGATTAATAGTTGATCAAGCCGGGACTTGAGATAGAAAGTAGGAAAGGAGGCTTGATGGGTGTGTTATTAGGAAGGACCCAAGCATTTTGCGTCAGAATTCTGCTCCTCTCCCCAACTTTCACTTTCACGTCCACTCCCAGTCTCTCACTTTCTCCTCTTCTGCCCTCGAATTACAACCAACTTCCTTCATTCGCTCAATCTTAGTCAATACAGTCACAGGTCCCGGATCCAGCGCTCCGCTAAAACATCAAGCGTCGTAATAGACCCTCAACCAACCTTCTCCAGCGTCCTTTCTCCAGCACCATCAACAACAAAAGTCAGCAGCCCAAATCCAGCATCCACTCCTCAAAAGTTTCCCTGTGTTTCAAATTAGCTGAAGGGCCCTCTTACAGAAGCACTGGAAATAAGACTCCTTCCTTAACCACATCTTAAGTCTTCAAAATCTCAAGATTCTCCGACCGAAAGACTTTTGAAAAAACAAATTAGTTGATTAGTAGGAAAACTGTTAATGCTTGTGAAGCACTGGTTCTAATGACCCTCCAACCCCATAATTTCCTACCGGACCATTAAGAGTGGTATTGATTTCATTAGGAGGACTGGTAATTACAAATGGAAAACAATTGAGAGGTCCTGCTTTTTGTTTTTCCTTTTCAAATTGAGCGTATTTGGATGAATAAGTGAAGGACTGCGGAGCATTTAAGAGCAACACTCAATATCATATAATTTGACGGCGGCGAACAGCAAAGGGAAGTTCAATAGCATATAGCCTCTTCGAAAGCCCTCTTCAACAACCGAAAAAGGTAAGTGTTCGACCGTCCAATCGATAAACTTTAATTTTCCGCCTACTTTTCCTCGGGATTAGAATATTCGACGCCTAATTCTCACATAAATTTTAGGCTTCACAACCCCTTTATCATAGAACAGTGAAAGGAGAAAGGAGGAGACAGGTAGCGAGGAGGCTTTTCTCTTTTCAAATGCCCATCACGTTTTTTTTTGCCTTTCTAAGGCAAATGTTGCCCAAGGTTTTAGCAAATTATGAAATTTGAAAGAGTCGTGGAAGTTTACTTCAAAATTGAGGATTTAAGAAGCTTAAGATTTAAGACATAAACAAAATTTTAGTACTTAACGTCTTGATCTTTGCTGATCAGGAAAATCATTTCTTTAGAGAAAGTTATTAAAAAATTTAAAGCCATTTATCTTAAATTAGGACTTTCATACCCTTCTTCTTCAATATAATATGAAAATTTGAAATTTAATGGTATCATATTAGCACACCTCTGAAAGGTTTTTTTTTGATCGTGTAAAACATAGTAGAAAATGAAACAAATTGAGGTAAGACATATTGCTTGAAAAGCGGATGAAGTAAGAGCGGATATTAATAGCAATAACGCTGCAAGCTTCTACCACTTTAGATCTTTAGGGCCACACCTAGTTGAAAATAATCAAGTCACCGGCGAGAAGAGCGCTCGAGCGCTCACTTATGGACATTAGTATGTGACAAGCGCTGATGAGATTACCCTGCCATAGAATGTAGCGAAGTTAAGTCAAGTTTCCTAATTTTAAACTTTTTTTTTGCCATCCGCTAGCTGCAGCGAGCAGCGTAGGGAAAGATTTTGGATTTGCAAAACTTAAGAGCCTCTAAAAACTTTTTTCAACTCAAAAACTAGACGGACCTGCTGCGAGGCTTGCATAGGGGCGAAAAGTAAATTAATTGAGTTCTGGGGACAATTTGTTAAAGACCTATGTGATTAAAATTTAATTAGTGAGTGCATTTCCACTTAGGGTGATGCAGCTGGGGTCCTGCGGTGGGACTTGGCGGTGAGAAAGCTGGGTAATGAGTTATATTAACTTAAATGGTAAACTAACTAGAAAATATGGAGTTGTGCGCTGCATGGAGTCGTTCGGCGTCGAAAGCTCGCTTTTATAATTCAAATCTTTTCCACAAGTGAAAAAAAAGAAAGAAAAAGTTGCAGGAATGTAGGCAGTAAAATCCTCTTCATCCATTTGAATTTTTATAGGAACGGAACGTTTTAATTTTTAACTTAATTAAACGGAAGTTACAACCAAAGCTTTCCCTAATTCCCTGCAGCTTCCCAGGTAGCAGTGAAGTCAGGGTTATGATTTTCGAGGAAAGTCTTAATCGTTCACTAATTTTTTTTTAATTTACATGTTTTAGCACTGTAACAGTGTCTTCAGAAAGAACAGAACAGGCTACTATTTTGAGACTAGCTGTAACCTTTCCATAATTAAATATTAAACCAAACAACTCACAACCGATTTATAATTCAAAAGTAGAGATTTCTAAACGCTTTTCTCTTACACTTTCGTCATTCAACTCATTAATTATAAAAAGCATACTGCATGTAATTTTCTTAAGTGGTTTGTCCTATCTCATTTCCCTCTTGTTTTCCCTGGAATTGGAGTAATCGTACAAATTGGCACCCAGGGCAATATAAAATCTAAAACAAAATGACTGGAAGTCCTTCCAGTGCATCCCCTGGTCATATTCCTGGAAGCATTCCTATGCATTCTATTATTTTAACCAAACTCAACACAGAAAACCTTGGTTTTAATGTTAGCTCTTCTTAAATGAGTCCGCAGGGCAATCGTCAAAGTGGTTTTTGGAATTTACATTTTATTTTCCCATTGTGTCTCGAAAACCCATTTTTGTCTCACTTTTACTTTTAGCCATATCCGTAGCAGTCACTTTGACCATTTTAGAACGGAATGACAAGTAATACGAATAAATTGAAGTAAATGAAGATGGTGGGGAACGACGTGAAATACGAGTGGTGCAGAAACAACATGTGCACTGTTTTTCCAGGCCTTCTCCAATTTCTTGACACGTTACAGACATTTCCGCAAGTTTATCTATTACTGACAAGGTGTGAAAGTTATTAGAAGAGCAAGACGTCTAGTTTTTGTTCTATTAAAAGTCTCAGAGAGGCAGTATCGATTGAGGAGAAAGCAAAATGGGAACTGAAAGAGAAAGCAAAAATTTGCTCGTAAGGATCAAATTTTTACATTCTCATTTACATTTACATAAAGCTGAGAGAAAGTACCTGAACTAAAATTGCATCAGCGAAAATCCCAAGATGGAAAATCACAATCCATGCAATTCAGCCTTTGAATTGCTAAACTTTTTAAAAATCAACAATTTAACCGTTCAAAATTTTAAGTACGGATTTTTCATATTTCTCTTTCTAGAGAATAACTAATATTCTGGCAAACTGGTACAGAAGCTGACTAGGCTTCTACACTTGAAGCTTTCTCCGAAATAGAATATATTTCACTAAATTATGCTTTCACTGACGCTCTGGAGAAGACTCGGATGCTGGTAGGAAGGAGTAAGACCGAAAGCGGTTTACTACAGGTGGTTTGTTGGTAGGTTTCTATTCTGAGTTGGTGGCTATTAATAATAAAAGAAAGAAGGAGTAGGAAGACATGGTGGCACTGCATAATAAATTGGTGGTGGGATAGTGGGAGAGATCCGAGCAAGAGGTCTTCCTCGAACCGTTCCCACTTCAACTCGCATCAAGGCCCGTGATGTTTAGAAGTTTTAGGTCAATATTTATCAATCCTGCTTCTGACAAGGCTCCTGTTAGGATTTTATTGTGTGGCCTCCGAGAACCACCCAAATCAATTTGCAATAAAGTACGACAGGCAGTTGACGTTGAGTGCGATGGTTAAAAACGATTTTGAAGGGGTGTGGAGACGGAGGAGAAGACTTTCTCCTCCTGGAGGATGATGAATGACGACCAAATAGATGTGGCTTTTTAGCCTGGGATTCTTTTTTTCAAAATGTGGACTTAGCACTGCGAAGACGTCGACGAAGTCCGGCACGTACAATACATTTATTGGACAACGTCGCAAGGAACGTCCAAGGCTTCCTTCCTTCCTTCCGCCCTTTTGAGCCCTTAACGGTGGTCCGAGGGACACGGTGTAGCACGAAGAGTCTCTTCCAGAAAAGCTGTCTCCAGCCTTTTAGGATTGGATTTATAACGTTTTATTCTCACCGAATTCCGAAAAAGGGAGAGGAGTACTTGAAAAGGAGGCCTTGGAGGCGTCCTTTTTCGAAGCCCAGGATACATTGCCAAAGAATGCGAAAAGCTTTTTTTTTTGGAAACGACAGGACACGGTTTTGAGTTAGTACAAAATTTGATCCTTTAGCACATCTGTCAAGATTTTCAACTAAATCCACAACGGGCGATTACAAGTACACGTTACCAGTAGAGTTGTTCTAATCCACAAGGGAATGTGAAAGCAAAGTTCCCTTCTTCCACTTCCGGCGTCGTCTTTGCCTTTGTTTAAACCTGCTATTTTGAGGCTCTTTTGATCTTTTTGAAAGACTTTCTAACCAGAAATATGAACGAAAGAGAAATGGTGGAGAAAGTAAAACAATGTGATTTTAGGAGGGAGAAGAGAATAGATCTTAAGACGTTGTTCTTGAAGTGGAGCTGAAATAAGTTGGCGGAGTCAAATGTGTTGAAAAAGCAAATTCTTCCACTTGTTTTATGTCAAGGTTGAAAAAGATCCATTTTGTTTGAAGCTGGGAACAAGACTTGTGGAAGCGGAGGGTGAAAGCCCAGTGCGAGAATCCTTTCTTCTTATTTTCATTCCATTTAACATTTGAAGTAGCTTTCAGTCAAGGAAATCAAGTAGTGGAAGGAGAAAGTATGCTGCTCCAGTATTCATAATGCCTTTGAACCACCATGTACATCAAGAGGGCGAGAAAGGGAAATTGAGAACTTTGGTAGGTCGAAGTTGCTGTTGTTTAGGAGCCTCCTGATTGGTTCATTTGTCTCTGAAACAAGTCGAAGATGGGCTTTTGCTAGGAATTTAATGACCCTTGACAACTTAATCTTCTGACTTCTGAATTAGAATGAAATCTGATACCAACTTTTGCTTCTAAAGTATCAACTTTCATCTGTTCAACTGTTATGGCCTACATCCCGGCCACGTGTAATTTACAATGATAAATTTACTCTATTACTCACTTACAAGTGCCAAACACCGGAAAAGTAAATGAAAATAGTTGTTCAAACAAAACCATTATAAAGCAATTTGATATATTTGTTGATCAACTCCACGGTTTGTATTATGTATAGCATTTCAAGTCCGACGGGGTTTCTCACTCTGTCTAAAAAAACCAACCAGGCCCTTGTTAGCATGGAAGGAAATGAAGAAACGCCAAATTACATTTTGTATTTTAATCAATTTGATATTGAAGACCTAGAAAATTTACTATTTATAATTGCCATGGACGGGCTTGTTAGGTTTATCTTTAGTAATTACGAAAGAGTGAAATTAATACCCCTACAATTCGAACCCAGTGAAACGCCTTAGAAATGGAGTCGAATCTGTCAGACAACTTCCAATTAAAGAACAGATACTTATAGTATGAGAGTTTTATATTTCAGAACATTGATTCTCTTAGTTTTTTTTTTTAATTCGAAATACTTCAATTGTTGAAAATTCACTTCTGCGTTCTTCTTCCTGTGTCAATTTTGCTTTTTTTTTCCTGTACGAACGTCTTTCTGATTGTTTGCGAATTCACTTGTGTTCTACCTTATACGTTACTATGTTCTAATGGTGTGTTGTGATGGCCTTGGGGAAAGTAGTTCCTCGTCAATGTAATGGAACCATCTTAAGAGGAAATCCATCCATCTTCGTCTTGTCATTTTCATCCAAAGTTTGGGCATATTTGTGCCTGTGAGAGTTCTTGAATAATTCAAGTCCTATCAAATTATTTATTACCATTCGAGCTCATTAAAAGAAAATCATGACACTGCTTTTACTTGGATTCTCAATAATTGGCAGTCATCCTTCCCTCTGAATCTACATAGACGGTGAACCGCTCCAGGATTCTAGATTTTAACCTCAAACGAAATGGGAAAGTTTTATGTTAATCCGTATTTCGAATCCTCCTTTTGAACAGAAAGGAGCCTTTTTCTGGCTCAATTGAGCTCCATATTCTCCGTCTGTATAAATAAGAAAGTAAACGTCATGTCAAGAACGGAGTGCATAATTTTAGGCCCTTAGGAAATTATGGATTTATTCAGAAACAGGAAGACGGCAAAACGAGAGGCATATTGTGAGAAGCTTTTGTTTAAACAATGGGATCACCACTGAAAAAAAAATCGACCCTGTAAAAGACGTTCCTTTAAATATATTTCGATTCAGAGCTTTTTATTTTTATTTTTAGCTCAACCTTCCGCTTCACTTTCCATTCATTTTTAACATAACGTCGGAAATTCTTGAGAATATTATGCAGCCTATTTTTAAGTCTAAATATTATTTACTACTGTTTAAAGTAAATTTTTATGCTTTTCCAAAACTCATTCA
>VYYI01001557.1:0-18817 GCA_021029175.1 Bilobella aurantiaca
CGTAACCTGTTTTCAAAGTGTTTTGAAAATGGGGAGCACAATTCGTTCATTCGTAAGTAGGGACGAGGCTGGAGAGAACATATTAGAGTGGGCTGGAAAGGTGTTTTCACTGTGTCGTTTTTATTCTTCAAATTAATCCTATTTGCTTACTTTAACCTGCTGCGGCGGCGTTTCGTTGCTAACTTGAGTTCTATACACTCGTGTGGTACAAAGAAATTGAAAAATACTTTAGAAGGGTAAGTACTAATTGTTCACTCTGCGCTTACCATGTCCAAAAATATCCTGTGTGACCATGTACACATTGTCCACCGTATACGTGCATTTTCTGTGACGATGCGTTGCTTAGCAGTGACTTCTTTCGATTAAAATATAAAACATTTAATGGCGTTTGGCGTTTGATGATAAAGAATTAGTGTAGCAATTGTAAGAATTAATTGGTATACTATTTGAACCTAATTTCAGTTTTAAATTTTGAAGCCAACGCCTTTTCTCAAAATTATGTTTTAAAATATTGATTATTGCTTGCTTTTCCAAGCGCCGATGTTGCTAGAACAGGAATTTTAGATTATTAAAAATTAAAAATTAAAAATATTAGAGTTTAATTTTTTATTAGAAAACGAACGTTTATTTAATCTGTTTAGACTGTTAGTGGAAATGATTTTAGCATCGTTGCTAATAATATAACCTCCTGATCTTTGACACAACTATTTTCATCTAATGTCAATTGTAAAATTAGAGAATCTTTGTGTGATTTAGCAGTGGGGATAGATCATTAATATTCTCCGTAAGGCCGAATATTTCCATTATGAGTCGTTGTCACTCCAATTTTAGGGCCAAGGGAAGGATTCTTTAAGTTTTTGAAAATTTCAAAAAATCTGTAAAATTAAATTAACATAAATGCCTGGAGCAAACTAGCTTTAGTGATCTAATATGAGTACCTGCTTAAAATTATATGAGACAATCTTTCAGATTTTTGTGTCAAAAATCAAGGGGTTGCAATTTGAAGCATTGTTTTTTTGTGTTTGTTACTCTTTGCTTTAGAGCCAGTGAGGAACTGCTGGGTAAAATGTGGGTTTGTAGGATTATAGACATTGTTAGCTTTGTTAATATAATTTCTGCTCCACTTTTTTCTCCACTCCACCGAGATTTACAAAATATTTTAATAACCAATGAGAACTCTAAAGTGAACCCATTTAAATTTCGATTGAATTTCAATTTTCGACGAGAACATCAAACTTGCGGTAAATTAATGTTTTTGATAGAATCTGTGAAATTTTGATATTCTGGTTAAAACCTCGATGTGCTTAACGAGAACGGAAAATTTATCGAAACTTATAAGCTGTCATTGAAAACTGAAATCCCAATTTCGATGCTCTCATCGAAAACTTAAACATAATCAAAATTTCTGCGTTCTCATCGCAAAATTAAAAATATTCAAATTTTCGGGGTTTATTGAAAACGGAAATTTAATTTTGTGGAAAGTTAGATACTCTTATCAGAATTTTGTTTTTCTCATCCCAAGTTGAAACATGATCAACGTTTCAGAGATCTAGTCTAATAGAAATTGGCCTAAACCTCGATGATCTCATCGAAAACTGAAATAATATCGAAATTTCTATTTTTGCAAAAACTGGGTTGAGCGGAGAAATAAGTTAAGCATAATGTGCCGATGTCTCTGATACCCCTTCAAGCCCAAATTACAACCAACAATCCTTCCCTGTTTAGATTTAGATCTCGCTGGCTGTTTAGGTTGGAAACTTGCAAATTTGAGGGTAGAAATGCGTTCAATTCTTGTTTCAACAATGATGCTTTGTGCGTCAATTTATGGAGCCGATGGATGCTTGAATAAAGATGAAGACATGGACTTAAGTGAATTCATTAATTGTCTGCGTCCTGGATACTCGTCAATTACGAGTAATCGGGTAAATAAGTCCCTAAACGCAAACTTATTTAATTAAATAGTAAAGCTATGTATAAACAAGCAATATTTTAATCAATTATGGTATCTCAACATAATGGACGATTTGAAATAAAGGTTCAAAGTGTTTACTTTTTTTTTTGTTTGTTGGGCGTTTTGAGGTCGAGGAAATTAGCTTTTTTTTTAGCCCAAACATGAATAGTGTATTTTTTTAGTTGTCCAAATTGGCTCGTGAGTTTTGTCAGTACAAAGCTGATACGCAAAAAAACGTAAAAAGGCAAAGAAAAGCTGATCCTGAACCTGATATCTCTGGGTACGCCAAGGTGACCATTTGCGATGCTACAGTTGACGAAGGGTTAACTTTTGGCGATGACGGACATTTTATTTCTGGAACGCTGGGTAGTATTAGGGATACTTTCAAAAAAGCCAAAGGAGAAATACATGCGGTAAACATGTTTGTTTTTAGCATGCTAAACCTACTTTATAAATGTCATTTTATAGACGTAGTTTGATTTTATAGTTTGTTTAAATTTTCTATTGGATTATATTATTACTTATTGTTCACTATAATTTTGATTGGTAATTGATTGACTGGGATCATAGAAATTACTGGTAACTTTTGTATTTGTTTTAATACTTTGTAGCTATCGGACCCACTTTACAGCGATGTTGGCATTGGTTTTATATACATTGGCGCTGAGCATCAACGGAAGTATCAAATTCTTATCCTTGCTCTGAAAGTCACGGAGCAGGCCTTGACATTTTGGAATAGTAAACTTCCACGCAATTCTTATCCATTAGAAAATGCAGAGGTAAGTAAACAGTGTGTTTATAGTATTAAAATACCCTCCACTATTAAGTAGATAGTGAAAGCTACTTCATGCTTTGGCTTAATTCGTCCGTCCGCTAAACCCAGACTTAACTTTGAAACGGCTTAAACTATTCAATGTGCTCTCTCATTTTTAACCTCCGAATTTAATGCCGAGATCGACCACAGGCGATCCTTAAAAAATCAAAATTACCCAAGAGGGTCAACGAAAGAACGTGTACTTTTCAATGAAATAAATAACTGTAATGAACTAATTATCCATGAAATGTATTGAAATTTCTTTCCTTTTGTGTAAATAAATTTTACTACTGTTCATTAAATTCAATTCAATTAAGGTTCATTCTTAATTGACATCACATGTGCAATAATTCCAATCCCACAAAATCCCTTCTACTGTACTTCCAGTATTAGTTCTACAGTTGAACAATGCTATGTTGAGATCTAAATAAATAATGGAACGACGCAGACTAGCGTGAAAAATATCGTCCATACTTATACAAACAAGGGACACTTACAAGGGGACCTCGCGTCGTGATCGCGTCCTATTGGCTCGAAACCAAAATCATAGATTCTTCTAGCTCTAAAACTAACCCCTTGCCTCGCTTCTCACTCCATGGCCATAAACTTTTAAAAAAAATTTAAAATTTGCATTTTGCATTTTGCATTTGCATTTTGCATTTGCATTTGCATTTTGCATTTGCATTTTGCATTTGCATTTTGCATTTGCATTTTGCATTTGCATTTTGTATTTTGCATTTGCACTTTGGCTTTTGATTTTGCCATTTGTATTTGCACTTGCACTTTACAATTGCAAATTTGTGTTTTGCATTTGAAATTATTATGAAAATCAGCAGTAATATGAGAAAGACCATCTATCGAGTGCATGCATGAAATGAAATTTTCTAATAACTTCCAAACGGGGGACCACGTGAAACCTAAAAAATTACATACTAAAACCCGTAAAGATTTCCGAAATCCTAAAAAAAAATTTAAATCGTATTTTCGAAATTTGGAAAAGGTTATGGCCATGGAGTGAAAAGCGAGGTAAGGGGTTAGTTTTAGAACTATATGAATCTATGATTTTGATTTCGAGCCAATAGGATGCGATCACGACGCGAGATTGTCGAATTAAATATCAAGACTCTAGATTTATACATTACCTTAGAAGAGCTTGATTTGCTTTCCTTGCAGTATTTCACGATGTTAGTTAGTATACTCAGCTTCAAACAGGGCAATTTCCGCCGCATAAGCACATTAAAATATCACTGTTATGTAGAAATTTAGTGGAAAAAAAATACTGCCCACCTGAGCTGAGCTCTTCGCCACTAGCCAGCCTGAGAACGTAAGTTCGAATCCCCGATCAGTCGTAAAAAAAAAGTCTTCACTACTTTTTTCTTTAAGGACCTTGTGTATGCCCATATCTTCTAATATATAGAATAATAGAAATATAGAAATAATATAGAATAAACTCAATTGGATACATGTTTGATTATGAGTCCTTCCTGCCATACTCCTAGCTACTCCCTTGCATGTAGACAAGCCGCTCAGCGGGAATTAAAAAAAAACACTCCTTTACAATATACTTCATTATTTTTAAGTTGAGCCGTGCATTGGTTGGGATAAAACTATACAAAGAGGAGCGACTACTAAACACTCGGTTCAAAGAATACGACATTTTGAAGTTCGAGCTAACCCTCGGCGATATGGGAATAAACGAGACTTGCGTTACAGACGCATTAAAGAAAGGAATGGAAAAAGAAACGGCTCTGATGGTATTTACAAGTAAACCAACTTGCTCTAAATTGTTTTTTTTTTTAATTTTTATTTAAAAAAACAAGGATAATACAAGACATTATGGAGTGGCTATGGCTGTCGCTGTGGACATGGATAAAGATGAGAAGGATTTCTTGTGCCTTGTGGTAGGAGTTCCAAAATGTTCCTTTCGGAACATAAAGCGTCCATACTGGGACGTCCTTAGTAGCCCCTGCTTGGCGCAGCATAAATAGGCGACGAAAGGTTGCTTACACTTACAGCAATCAAACTCATGACTTGTCAGTGGAGACAACACTAACCGTGCGTTACTTTGAGTTAATTTTTACTGAAATTTTAATGTATTATTACCTAAAATTACCGCTTACATCTTAAGGAGGTCGAACTAGCCAAAATTGTTGACAGTAACCATCCTAGTGCACCTCTCTCTGGTATACTCTGTGACATGGAGATTGAGATTGCCGACTACCCCAAACTGAAATGTCAGATAATGACTTTGGTCAACATTGCTGTAGCCCAAGTTACCAAATACCCTGAATTTTTACAATTCGTAAGTTGTTGTTTTTTTATAAGAAACGGGCAATTCGAGCGGTTAAGCGAAGCATTTCCATTTTTTGACTAGCTGCAACACCCGGATACACACTTTTTGAAAACTTTTCTGGATACAAGTCGTGAAGGAAATCGTTGTAGTGTGCGCTTTGTACTGTTCAAGTTCTACAGCACTAGCACTACTGGTACTAAACCGCGGACGAATATTGCCACTCCGAATTGACGAGGTAAAATGTTTACTTACCCGAATTAAATTCTACTCTGCTACGAAATAGACTAATAAAATCGCTAGCAAACCGCTCGTATGTTCCATAATTACCTAAAGCAAGCCGCATCTAAGTACTCATTCATTTTTACCGTGACTTTCTTATAAGAGGCCCTGCACCAATTTCATGACTTCATGACAATTTGTGACGCCTAAGTTGTAGCCAATCATGAAAAATCCCGTTTTCTTTCCTGAAGCTGTAATTATTCGCAATTGTATTGGTTACAGATAGAGCTTAAGCTTGCGATTTCAAGAAAAAGAAATCCACCACAGTCAATACCAAATCCCTACCCAGTACGAAACTCCCCAAACTTAGAAAAGCCATTTAATTTTCAAAGTACCCATATCTCTAAAGCTGAGAGTTGAGAGTATCAAAATTTAGCTTTGTGTATTTTAACTTTGACCCTGGCAAGACCGGAAGTAAAATTTACCCGGTCTTTCCTCCCTCAACCACCCCATTTGCCAATTTTATTGATGTACAAAATATGCCTACATCCCTATCCCTATCCCTAGCCCCAGCGGTATCGACAGGAT
This sequence comes from Bilobella aurantiaca, assembly GCA_021029175.1. Classification (NCBI taxonomy): domain Eukaryota; kingdom Metazoa; phylum Arthropoda; class Collembola; order Poduromorpha; family Neanuridae; genus Bilobella; species Bilobella aurantiaca. The sequence continues at coordinate 5,866 of VYYI01001557.1, forward strand.
TAAAAAAACATGTTAAATTTTGGGAAATTTATATTTGACCTTTGACCCCGGAGAAACCGAAACTGTATCTCCAGCGGTTTTCGCAGGCATTGGCTACAGACGGACAGACGAGCGATTTCATAGCATAGACATAAACAAACTGTATTTTTACAGGTGGAGGCAATTTTTAACGAAAATATCTACTTATACCTATGTTTTTTTTCTACTAAATTAAATTTTATCCAGGTTCCATCTAATCCTACGAGTAGGATGGAGAATTCCGAACTTAAAAGGGAACTCCAGGTATCGAGTCACGATGCTAGTAACAGTTTGTTAGCCGTTTCGCATGCGGTAAAAGCAATTCTAACCACATCGAAGGTAATAATTTGTAGGTTTGTTTAAAAATCTTCTAAAAACTAAATAGTGCTAAATGAATAGGTATGATTTTTAGACGGAATTCGCCAAATACAACCTAATAAAATTTAAATGTTCAAAATTGAATAAAAATGATACAAGATTGGTTGAAATTGAAGCAAGGTTGCATACACCCCTGCTCGAGCCACTTAATGATTTATTTAGGAAGGTACCGGGGTCCGAAGGTGACTCTACGGTTTCATTCACACTGAGCCATGAGGTGAGCCATTACTTGACTAATTAAAATTGAAAGCTAAGTAAGCAAATTTTCGAGATTATGTTCCTTAGCAAATTCTGAATCATTTCCTTATTAACTTATTCCAGTTAAAATGTTAAAAAGTGTGTTTGTAACTTCATCCTTAAAATATTATGTATAACGTAAATGTTATTCTGTTACTTTTGTCTTCGATATTTGCATTTAAATAAAAACATTAATAGTGTAATAAATGATTGAAACTTAAACTGAATGAGAAAGTAACTTTAAAGTTATATCCAATTAATTCCATTAAGCTAGCGGAAAGGGCTCATGACATTGCGAGAAATGACGGGAAGTTCGTTTCAAGGGATCCCAATATAATCGTCGAAATAAAATTGGCCATCAATGCTCCTTCAGCCGCAGAAGCGTTTAAATCTTTCCTCAGTGACTGGAACGTAGAAAAAAGCGTAAGTCAATCTAACCCTACTATTGCAACTAACCTTTTCTTAGTATTGCTTTAACTTAAGTTTTTGTTGTTTTTTGTTGGAAAAAAGCGTAAGGCGTTTTAATTATATTATTTTAATTTACTTCTTTTTATTGACCTAACTTACATTTTTTTTGTTCAATGTTGTGCAGTTTATGAAATTATTGGGTTCAAACGTCGGCATTGCGTGTGTTCCTGACCATAATGTACAAGTTGACAAGAATCAGGACCCAAATCAACTAACCCTAAAAGATTGGAATGTTGTAGTAATTTTCAAATCCTATTTCAGTGAAATGTTTGGGAAATTTCCCTACATTAAACTTTACACCGAGGTATGCTAAAGTACTTAATTATAATTGAATTTAGTGAACTAAACTTCCGTTCCAATAGGATTACCACCATTTACCAAGAGTTGTTATTTATAAAGTAATAGTAAGTCATTACAGGTTATAGAGTATTCGAACCTAGACGAATCGTCGTGTACTAAAAATCAAAGTTGTTATTTACTAACTGCTAATCAATCATCTTGGGCAAGAGCAATCAGCGATGTTACTGGCCAGCTTTTTGAAATAAGCCCGAAAGTATGTAATATACTCCATTATTATTGACAGTCATTTAACTAATCTAAATTGCTTATTAGAAAATTGTAAGTTCGAATACTATTAGTTTCGTTCTAAGAATGGTACCAAATAGTTCCATAAAAGAGTCAATATGGACATTTGAGTGCTTTTGCTGGAAGACTCTCCACATTGTTTGGGAGGAGATCAACTGGAAACGGTTACCATCAAACTACGTTCAACCGGATCCAACTGTACGATGCATTTTACATATTTAATTAAGAAAAATAAGTCATTTGCCGTTGCAAATTATACAAAATGCAAAATTCCTCAATTAATTAAGCAAAACTAAGCCTTATTGCTTTACGTTTTGTTAGTTGTCTGAGTTAGCTCGAATGGAGCTACAGAACACATTGGACGGGAAGCCAGCTTTAGGAAATTTTAAATTTATAATTCAAGCGTTCGAAAAAGTGTCGGATACGGATGCGATTAGCAAGGAAATAATCCGTTCTGAGGGGGGAGTATTGAAAGCAGTAATTATATTTGTTTACATATCTATTATATATAGTATCTATTAAGTGTTGGGTTAGATGATTAAGGTTGCACTTTGAAGTTGAAGAAATTGGTTTACATGCTCTGAGTAAAGTAACTATTTTATTATTTTAATTTAGAAACGTTAAGTTTTACAAGTAATAGTTAAGTCTACTTTACGCTAAACTACCCTCGACGTTCTTCTGACTTTGGGTTAGGTAGACTGTCTAGAAGTAGAATGTATGGGGTTGACTCTGTCGCTTTCAAAGTGTGCTCTCAATCATCCAATTCACATTACAATAATAGCTTGATGTTCCAAGCGTAAGTAGTGACATGTATTAAGTAAATAATATTGCAGGCGGCTGACACAAATTTGAATTTTGTTGGAGCAGCTTGGAAACTATTGAGCAACGGAAGTGTTAAAGTTCTTGTAATATTTCGGTCGGCATTTGATAAAGCAATAGAGTACTTTAATAAGGAGTTCGGGTTCGACGACACAAATAAATTCGTTCTGCATCCCAATGTAATAATACTATTGAAATGTTTCATAACTTTGCGTTGATTTGTATGGGTGGATGTAATGTAATTCCCCCCTTTGGATTCAGATGGAGGAATTTGCTTATTTATATTCTGCGGATAACAAGCTTCACCAATATCGGAGCACAACTCAACGGAATAGTAAGAACTGGGACTCTAATTTAAAAGTACTAGAAGCCAAAGTTCAATGGAACTCAGAGAAAACAGAAAATGTTCAATTTCTTGAGGCAGTTAAAACATTGGTATGTTTCTCAGGGAGTTTTTAACGTTTACAAAAATCAATCGGAAAAACAGTTATATTCGATGAAACTTAAATTTAAACGAAAATTAAACTAACATATTAAACTAAAAGTTTAAACTAAAGAGTTCCAAATTAAAATTGAATTGTAGGATAGAATGGTCCGCCCAATACGTTAGTTTGTATGCATTTTTATTTTTGGAAAATTAGAAAAATTATAGAAAGTATACAGATAATCTGATATTCCAAACACTAATTTTGATCCAAATGTTCTAAAACGTTTAGAAACGATACATCATTCTCCAGAACAACAAAACTTACAGGTACTTTGGCGTGGTATCATACAATCGACGGTTAACTTGTATATTATATTCAATATAACTTATTTTTACTCTTATAAAAAGCCGTGTATAGTAAAAGGCTCTCAACTCCGATATGGTGTTTATAGATGGTAAACTGACGTTGTGAAACTGTTCAGGTGAAAAACTATAAACATAAACATTGAGCCTCCTTTCATTTGTTAAAAACTAGCAAAATACGTCCAAAACGGGGGGACCGTTTGCTGGTTAGCAAAGATAAGGTTTTGTAGCAGTATAATTAGAGCCATGTTGCCTATGAATAATTAACAAGAATTTTTTCGGGAAAATTTAGAAATTGGCATCGAAGGTATACAAATTGTAATCAAAAGTTCAATAAATGACTTCCTCAAAATCACTTGTTTGTTTGACTATTAAATACATAAAACACTTTACCAACGTAAGGTGGGCGATCAAAATTTGTTTTCTAGTTTGATTACAATTATACGGAGACATAATACTTACGCTCAACAAGTAAATACAATCAGCGATTATTAAGTATATTAGTAACAACACTTTTTATACCGAGTTTCATTAGTTGTTGTCACAATTGTGTAATAATTGACTCCTAGGACGCTGATAAATCCTACAGATACATCGCTTTCGTTTATAAAAAACCCACTAAAACGGTCCATGGCTCTGTGATAATGTATCAATTTAAAATTCAGCTGTACAACGAAACCTTACAAGAGATAAATTCCCACCGGATTTCACCGATATACCAAGACATTGAGGTAAGCCTAATCTGCTACATACTTTCCAAAAAGCAATTACTTACTTATAGTCTAACATTAATAAATTATGTCATAGATGACGAAGAGGGCATTTGATTTATTTGAAAAAAAGATTAAGGAAAGTTCTGGAGAAGAAGCCTTCCAGGCAGTGATTGTGTCGGCTAGTCTTCCCTCATCAAACAACGCAGCTGGATATCAGGCATCCGACATATTTACAAACATATTAAATAATGAAGTTGCCAATTCTGCGACAAATCGAATGGTAGAAATTATTTCTAAATTTCTAATTTGTATGAAGGGTTTAGGATTAACTACAAATTATTAAAAACACAGTTAAATAATATTAGTACTACAGTGGACCTCGGTTAGAATGAATCTGAAGGGAAGGTTAAAATGTGTTCAGTGTAACCGGGGTTGACTGTAACCGGGGTTCATTACATTGAAATCCCTATTCAAATAGCCTATTTGTTCAAAATTCCCTGTTCATTGTAACCGGGTTTTCGTTCTATCCGACGTCACTCTAGGCGAGGTCCACTGTATATTTAAAGGAATCCAAGTTATAATTGAGCCTAATTTTTATGACAAAGTTGACAGATCCAGCGCTTGACTCTCTTGGAGTTTGGTTCGATAAACCGGTTAAAGGAACTCCAAAACTTTACATGGTCCTTCGACGCTACTTTGATGACGCTCTGGCTTGTAACAGTACTAATATGAAGACTAACTCCAACGTAACCATAGTTAACTAACGTATTTAAATGGGTTATGCTTATAAATAGAACTACAGGTAATTTTTTAACTAATTGTAGTTAAACAACCTTGCCGAACTTCTTGCCATGATCGAAGCAGAAAGTAAGGCGCATGTGGGTGCAGTAACAAAAATTTTAGAGAAAGCGGGTATCACTGTGATTAAAAAAACAGTTAAATTTGATGTTAACGCACCAAGCCGCTCCAGAGCAGCATATCTTGCTGTAGTATCAGATAAGGTAAATTGGTCAGAATTCGAAATCTTGATTAGCATAAAAGTTTCTCTTGATTATATTAAACTAATTTATTATGCTCATTTCCATATCAGAGTCCAATAAGTAAAGATGTGAAATATACTGGTTTTGGATGTGCTTTGGATAGAAATGGAAACTGGAACGTTTCCAAGCTTTTGGGGACTCAGAAACATATCAATGCCATTACTGTATGCCACTTAAGTTTATAGTATGTAATAGAACAAGTAAAGTAAATAATTCTGATCCTATCTGATATAGCCCATTGAAAACAAAATTTCAAGCATATTTGACACCGCCTCCGGGTCTCTACATTCGAATCGCAACATTTACGAACGCTGGTTGCGTATTTACAAGAAACGGGGAACTAAGGACGGGCTATTGACTCCTCAGTCAACTAAATTTGCGAAATAGCGCAATCAGGGTAATCAGATAACCTTATCAAGGGAAAACTCCCAACTCGTATAAATTTTCCGGGTGTTTAGCCGACACCATATAAATGCATGAATACCGATTTAAGCATATGCTTGTACAATATATATAAATACTTTATTTGGTTGAGTCGTCTAAAGTTAAACTCTGGGAGTGAAATAAACTTTAATCCTTATTTGTTTCTATATATCATGTTTAACTAGAATGAGAATAATTCTGGACACTTATTCACTTTTCTGCATATTTGTCAAAATGAATATTTACCATTATATTAAAAAAAAACTACTTTACTTTTATTGGTACAGTGTACCTCGGTTAAGACAACCTCGGTTAAGGACACACCTCGGCTAACATAAACGAATTAGCTAGGTCCCAGCCAGCCTTATGGGAGTTTTAATGTATTTCATCCGGATAAGGTAAACTCGGTTACCATAAAACCTCGGATAACGTTAACAAAATTATTGACCAAAATTGAGAAATGCTACTCGGATAAGATAAAAATCGAAACAAAATGCGGGAATTTTTTTTTAAATACTGTTTTTGATTTATACTCTTTAGACGTTTGAAATTAATATTAATACAATTTCAAAGAAAAATGTCCAAGAACGTTCGAAACCCGACTGCTCTGGCCCTTATTCGCTGCGAAGGTGTCTATAAGAGATTTGTACATGCTATGACATCTCTAACGTAGCAATTAGCGTGATTATAAAAACAAAGTCACTCCTGTGACAATCACAAATTGATTTAAACATTCCAAAATCTCTGCTAACAGTGTCCATGCGAAGCTAGAAGTGGTGGAAATGGCAATGGAGGATGAAATTGAGGACGAAATGCTTGAAATTTCTAAATTTCGTGGTGCCATTGTCCAATCTCAGTTGACATTTGATGTCAACAACATTGAATGTTGACGATGCTGACGCAGAAATGCCAATTTATGATCTGCCATCTGAGGACGACATAATTAAAGGATTGATGGAGTGTAGCGTGTGATCTATTATTTGTGAAATAATCGAAATTATACCAAATCAAGCACTGAAAAATCTTTACTATTTGTGTCATTTTGTGCTGTCCAAAACTGAGTCACAGGCAGCATCTGAAAAGGTTTACGATGCCCTAACACCTTTGGGACGTGAGTTGATTTCCATGATCAAACAGTTCATAAATTAAGGTAGAGTAGTATTACTGATTATTTCACACCGTGTGCTTAAAAGTAATTGATTCTTTTGCGGTAAGGGTTCGTTATACTACTATAACTATATGGTTATACTATGTACAAACACGATATATAGTATAATAGTATATGGTACGGCTAAGATAAAACTCGGATAAGGTTAACCAATTGGGCCTTCCCCGTCAGATTTATGTTAACCGAGGTACACTGTACATTTTTCATTTAGACTATTCGCTATCTTGGCGTTCTAAAATGTGAGCTACCATTTTGATTCTCGAATTGCAGACGAGTACAGGAGCTTCTTACAGATCAAAGTCCGGTTTGAATGTGGCCATTATACCATGGTGGGTGGGCCTGACGCTGCTAGTTTGCATGTCCTCCCTTGCTTCGACAACGCTTTTTTTAGGAGAGTAGTTGGACCCGGAGTACGTGCATTGAAAATTCGAGTTGTACAAGACCACGATTGAATAGAAATACTTTACATCTTTAGCGTTCGCTTGACTTGGGCTAGATTGATTAAACAGAAGCGCAAACCATGTCACCTTCGAATTCGTGTAGTACGGCGGTGGAGGAAGGTTGCCATGTCCCTTTGACTCCAACTGTACCTGAGGAGAAGCGCTGAAAACGCCTTTGGTCCTCATCTCCTTATAAATCGCTGGAAGATTATCTTTAATGTCGCTGGGAATGGAATCTAAAACACCCTATAACAAACAAAAAATAACTCCTGTAATTGCATCCTTGACCAGGTTTTCGCTACGTTTTTTTAAGAAAAGAGAAAGAAAAATGCTATAATTTGTAATTTTAAAATGTCACTTGCGCTTATTAGTAGCGGAAGCGAAGCTGAAAGCTACTTATGTTTTCGTCATTTCTGTCCGTCCGTCCGTCTGTCTGTCTGTCCGTCTGTCCGAGTATCACGTGTATCTCAGGAACCACTGAACAATCAAACTCTAGTTTTTTATGAAACAAAAAGTAATGATGATCCTGATGACCTAGAACGTCTTGTACAATTGAAACTGGCCTACTTCCGCTACTGGTTGACCGTTTTACCACGGTTTATTCTCTAAGCATTCACGTACACACGTACACGCAAATCAAATGCGGTATTAACTATGATTAATATGCACTAGCAAAACAAACCCGTCTTAAGACGGAGATTAATTTGCTTCCCAATAAGTTTATGTCTTCCCGTATTTCTATTTTCTCGTTAAAATGCCCATCTACGTAAGCTGCAAGATTGAGTAGTGGGAGGGCATTAATGAAATTCAGCTTTTGAATTTTTAATACACGCGCGTCGACTCGTTTTGTTACAAACGCACGGCCGCTCATTGGCTAGGCAAAGAGTACGGCTATAGAAATACGACAATTGATAAATGTAATGCTGATACAGTAAATCTCTATTGGAGCGACTAGTAAATGGCGTTAATTTTTAGAACAAGTTGAAGTGGCAAATAAAAAGGTGTTAAAATGCGCCGCAAGAATTTATGCAGCAAAATTGAAGCAGTTATGGTTTTGTTTGGGCTAAGACTTACTAGACTGTTTATAAATTCCCTCTCTTGAAAAGCGGTGTCGCGACCCATGTAGCCCTTGAAACTTCTTCCTAGGTCTTGGGCCGTGCCCAAGGCGCTTACGTACTTCAAAATTTGACTTCGGTGCTCCTCGGGGTGAGCGCCGAAGGCGGCCATGAACAGCTTTCCCGCAAACCTATAGAACACCACCGTGACCAAATTTTCCTCATCGTCGGGATTCCTGGACCACACTTTCTCGACCTTACATTGCTCACCGCTCGCTATGTCGAAGGGCGCTGCGGCGCTTAATTCTTCAAAATTTTCTTCAGAGCACAATCCTGCCAAGTACTCATCAGCTAACTCAAAAGGCCAAAACCACCCGTCCATCTCGTGGGTTTCCCTTAGTTCAGGGGCAAATGCCAGCCCATAGTGATGTTTGACCGACTGTTTCAGCTCGGTCGCAAGCTTGCCTCTACTTATATAGGTCAGAACAGAGCTGTCCGCACCTACTAACACCTTGTCATCGTCACCGTTCCCAAAAATTGCAAAACACTTCTCACCGTTCCTTGTAACTGGCAGGACGCTTTCCAGTGCCAGGTCCATTACATCCAGGCGCTTTGCCACGTCCTTGCCAAGTTCTACCAAGCACTTATGCACGTCCTCTCCAAATTCATCTGCAAAGGCATTTTCCTCCAACCAACTTGTAGGTTGGGCAAGGTAAACAGATATCAAATACATTTCTAGCTCATGTTCCACCTCCCACTGATGCTTGTGCAGCGATCCAACATCCTCCTGCTTAACACCCGAATCAGGCGAGTTGCTGTAGCTGAAGATGACAAATCGCAGTTGGCCCTGGATATGATAAATTCCTACAATGCAGTGGGTAGTTTCCAGTGGTAGTGTCCAGACCCGTCGTAGTTCCTGGAACTGGTGCTTACAAGCTTGGGCGGCTGGAGTGCTTGGGTCAGCAACCCAGTTTTCCTCGAACGCGTAGGGATTGAAGAGGTAGTAGAGTTCTGCGCGCTCCTGGGTGACCTTCACTATCCCTTCCCTGTCATCGGCACCATATTCCGTGACCACACCCAACCGTGTCACTTTCCATGTACCCTGACTCTGAAGCAGGGACACAAAGAAGCAGAAGCGACTCAAGTAGGTACAAACCACGAGACGCACATCAGAGCCTGCTAGAGCTTCCGCTTCGAATTCGAGAGCTTGGCCGCTTGTAGCCTTTGATACAGCAACATCTTCTAGGACATTAGAAGCCAGTACGCAATCCAAAATAGAATTAACCTCCTCAGCATTTGCCTCCTTTGACCAATCCTAACGAAATCGTTAATTCAAAATGAAAAAAAAGGGGGAAAAATATAAAATACTAGCCAAACCAGCCCGTTGAAGGACAGGAGGATTTTAATTTTTGGCGCCTTCTGTTCTAGTATGGGCTAGTTAGGCGTGCTATATTTAATTTTGTATCACAAAGTAGAGGTAATTTCGCTATATCTAAATTTCTCCCATCTCATCACCTTTAAAATTCCTTTTCTCGCCGTTTACTCAAAGTAAAGAATAGAAGGACTTCTTGGTCCATACAAGTGTTAAAGCAATGTGTTAAGACGAAAAAGTAGCGCAAAGGTGTGGCTTTTTTAATAGCTTAAAATAATAACTGAGCAATATACGAATAAATGCTACTAGAATCACTACTAATTGAGAAAAAAAAGTCATTAGTAATTTAGTAATTAAAAATAATGGAATATTTAAAGAAGCCGAATTACCAAGACGTTTCCTCCAGAATACACGGTTGGAATAAGTGTGAGACTTAGAAATACACAATACAAGCGTCCTTTCACCATGATTAATTTAAAATAAGAAACAGACAAGTAAATATGCAAAAGGACAATTATCTCTCAGAATATAAGATTTGCCACTTTCTTTTAGTACAAACCCATCTCTATAAAGGGTTTATTTTTCACTAAAAACAGCAGCATTTTCCTTTATTTAAGTAATGTCACGTAGTAATAGGCAAAGGCAGCTACTAGGTAATCCAAATCCAACGTAATCCCCCACGAGTGGGTAATTTTTTTTTAAAGCGAAAAAGTGTTTTTCTCGCATAAAACCGCTTCGTAACATTACAAAACTCCCGTATTACAAATAAGTGACGCGCTTCTGGTAGATGGAAACGAGAAAATAAGGTAACTTTGCAGCTCCGCCTTAACATAGAGGCGGGGAGAATATGGGGACCCTTATTTAGAAGGGTGCCGTTTAAGAGGACCCCTTAATTAGTAGGGTCCCGTATAAACGGATCCTTGACCTGAAACGTCCCCTTCGGAAAAGGCTGTGTTAATATCGTTTTTTTTTTCAAGAGAGGTGGGAAATTAAATAGGAATGAAAAGATTTCGTAAGGGAAATATTTTACGCCGCTTTTGTGTTGTTGTCCGTTAAGCAGTGTACGGGTTGCTTGCGGACTTACTGTGCCACTGAATAAACAATACCAAGCTAAATATAGGCAATCTGATACAGTAAGTTCTATGCTTCATTTTACTGCATCCCTTAAGTGCACTGGACTTGACAGCCACAAAACAATACGAATTTTCGCAAAAGTGAAATAGAGTAAAGATGCGATGAGCAGAAACGCTTTCGTGCTGAAAGAAAAATGCTTGTCTAGCCAAACAAGGCTTGCTAAGAAGACAAGGGCCCTTGATGAGAGCCCTTTAATATTAAACTCTGAGAGTCGACCTGTACTTCAGCAGATGTGCTTCTTTGGCTTGATACACTAAATCGCAAACTTATAGCGCAGTTTCTCAACTTATATGCTAATAAGGGCTTTTAAAGAGACCCTTGATTTTGAGTGCTAATAATTAGGCTATTAATTACTGTTACAAATACAAAAAATAATGTGGTAGTCTCAAAACGATTTTTTTTTTTGCAAATGGTAAACATAAATTGAGGATTACAAAGTTTTTAGAAAGATTACAAAATCGGGCATCTTTCAAACATTTATTAAAACAACAAAGTTCTGCGTTTAAGAACTGTTATTTTTATGAAGTGTTAAGAAGAGGAATGATGAAAACTTAAAAAAAAACTTCCAATAAACGACCGATTACGTTTTTAGCAGGTTACAAAATAAATTCGAGTCTTATCCCAATTATTGGAGACTGCTTAGTTGGCTTTGTGAAGAGGATGAAATGGCCAAATGATCCTCCAAAGTGGATTCGGTCCAAGAAATGCTTCCAATTTAGCATAACTGGTCCCGCGAAGTGATATTTTGGCCATGGAGTATTTCCGGTCAGCCGACGTTTGACCTTTGACCGCTCCAAGAAAGTAAGCGAAGAACACGGCGCCTGAAAATAGGCTTCCGAGAAGGGAGAGGGAGCACATAAAGTTGTGCAGTGAAAAATCAGTCAACAGGAAAATGGCTGGAACGAGAGATTTGACTAGAAACCATCCATAGCCCATTCCCTACAGAAAATATAATTTTTAAATCGAAATTTAGAATTTTTGAAAAATACAATTTGGATTTTTTTTTATAGAAAATCCCTATAACGTACATTATGTTTGCAAGTGTAGAGCATGAGCATCACAAAGGCATACGCCGTGCCAATTGAAAGGTAAAGGACGAGGCCAAGGAAGTTGGCATGATTCTCTTGGCCAATGCACGCCATGGCAAAGACACAGTGGTGATCCCGCCTCAAAATGCAAGTGTTACAGCCCTTAGAACAGTGCCAGCAGCGATTTGGAACTGGAATCAAAACCCCGATACAAAACCAATTAACTAATTGTTTTTAGTACAATTGATTTAGAATTACTTACCATACACTTCACACTTTGGACAAATGTGCCACGCCTCGTCGGATCCAAACGGTTTAGCCATAAACTGTTGCCCTAAAGTTTGATTCAAATCTTGAGTAGTGCGCCGATGCAGAAGACCGTCTTAAAATATAATGACGCGAGTGTCATGAATGGCGTTTTAAGACACTTTAGCTAAAATTTGTTAATTGACTATTCAAGGTCAATTTACGATTTTTTCAGGGAATAACATACCTGCCGCTTCAAAAATTGTTGGACTGTCAGTTGTAGAAGAGTTGTTTGTGGCGAGGAGAGGCTGTTCTAGAAATCGACCTTGAATTGACGATTTACGATTTCTGACACAGTAGAGATGTGCCAGGATGCCAAGGGCACACCACGTGGCCAATAGGTATGCAGATGCATTGCTAATTGCACTGGAGCCCTCAAAAGCATCCGGAATAAGGTACAGTATTCCGTAAATGTAGATGATCGGAGTAAAGGAAAGGATGAGGCCTAGTCCAACAAAGTCAAAGGGATATGCGCGGAACCCTGCAAAAATGATTACGTAATTAAGTAATTCGTAAGTTAAGATTAATTAGTTAAAATGATATTTTAATTAAGTTGAGAGTTGATGCTACTGCAGACTTACTACTAAATGTCTCCGAGAACCGGAAATGGAGCATGGTGAATCCTTTTTTAACCTTAGTTCTGTTCCATGGGAATATTGTAAGATGACATGATGAATTAATCAAGGTTTAATTGAGTGCTTCATTTCTTTAAAAAAAATCAACACCTAAATCAATAATCGATTGATTTAATTGATCCCAATTTTCCTATCCAACTTCCTCTTTTCCTCGTCAGAACCGCATCGCCGCCCTTTGGTTTGTTCACAAACAATCACATATGAGGAAAGGTTGAAGTAAGGCTAACCAGGGGCGTCAAAGCACTCGGATAAATTTCAAATAAAAATTGTCAGGTCTATCTCCCGCGTGTAGTTCAAAAATACATGGGGGAAAATCCCGGATTCTCGCTTCATCCAAAACCCC
>VYYI01001558.1:0-18815 GCA_021029175.1 Bilobella aurantiaca
AATAGAGGCTTTCCTAACTCTGCCCTTTTTTGTACAGAAAAAAAATACAAGAGCCCGACTTTGGACTCGACAACTGGAAAGTAATGCAAAAGAATTATTTGAAAAAACCACTCTGTCACTTAAAGACGCCGAAGGCATAGCGAAATCAATTTAAAACGTTCTCTCAACTTGGAAAATAGACCTTGAAGGCGCTGAACCGTTTTATGAAACCGAAGTATCCTGTTGAAAAGTTGTATAAAACTTAAGAAAATAAAAAATGTATAAATTATTAAATTAAACAAAATTCGAAACGTATAATATAGTATGGATAAGTTTAGTAATAAATTCCAACATCAGCCCCAAACGTCTTTTAGAATTTCGAAAAAGGGTAATTTCCTTCGACTTACGGTGTTAAACTGCTCCGTCTGTGATCATTTGCATTTTGTAAATCTTAAGCAATGGATCCATATATCCAATTGAAATGAGAACAGTACTCGCATTACTTACGGGAACAATGGAGCATTAAAAGTTTAAGATTTCCGGTAAAGTTTTTATACGTTTCTGATATCAAGATCACTCTCAATATTTGAGTTGACTAAATTTTGTTACGCATTCCTTACGTATTTTCTTGTACTTTTAATGCACTCGCCTGAAGAATTGAAACTAAATCTTTGACCGGAAAATCCTTGGCAAAAATCCTTAGAATGTCTAGACCGATTCGCCCTCAAAACAAGCGGAAGCGTTTCGGTTGATTTGAGGAAGCTAAAAGAATTTGAGTCTGTTTGCTCTATTTTTAATATTTTTCTGTTGTTTTCCTAACAGCATAATTTTGAAATCGGGGATAAGTTTAGCCCTATTTTTGCCTTGCCAGCAGCACTACTTCAGGTAAACACACGTGCTGAAGATCCTCTCCAGCCCAGCCTCCTTTGGGCTAAAATGGTCCAGATGCTCTCAGTTGGTGATAAAAGTCATCCCCATCATGTTATAAAATTTAGTCAAAAATGATTTACCCAGACACTTTTTACTCAAGTTGAAGATTTTCTCAGAGGCAGCGGAGGCTGAGCCCAGCAGTTGCTATTGCCGCTTCCTTCAAAAGCAAAAAGCTTCACGACTCACTTCATCTTCAAAGAATTCCATGGATCTGAAATAGAAATTATGGCGTGGAGCTCAGGGAAGTGTGGATGGAGGGAACAGATTTTTACTAGTCCCTCATCTCTGCCAGGAATGAATCAAACCAAAGCTAAAATCTGAGGCAGTCAGCAAAAAAATAAAAGAAAATCTTTAGCGTGGTGGTGAAGAGTTGAACGGGAAAAAAAAGTTGAAGAAGATGAAGTTTCCTTCGCGAAAGCCCTCCGGCCAAGTATTTTTGAACAGAACGCGACGAACTCTCCCAAAGTCCTTGTCATCGCCCAGGAAAGACACAGAAGACGAAGCGAAGCTTACCTTTGGCAATGGCAACGAAGAAGACTAAGCAGAATCTTTCAAAAGCAAGTCTCCCCCGCCGTAACAAAAAAAAAATCCCCTGTGCCACTAAGTCATTTTCCAGTTGGTACTTTTTTTTCTTTCGGCAAGGAGGATAAAAATATGGGAAGTGCGAAATGACTGACTTGGCTTTTGCTGAGGGAGAAGATGAATTATGGCCAAGAGATTTTTGAAGGTTGGAGAAAGTGGAGAGAACGAACTCTCCCAAAGTCCTTGTCATCGCCCAGGAAAGACACAGAAGACGAAGCGAAGCTTACCTTTGGCAATGGCAACGAAGAAGACTAAGCAGAATCCTTCAAAAGCAAGTCTCCCCCGCCTTAACAAAAAAAATCCCCTGTGCCACAAAGTCATTTTCCAGTTGGTACTTTTTTTCTTTCTTATTTTCGGCAAGGAGGATAAAAATATGGGAAGTGTGAAATGACTGACTTGGCTTTTGCTGAGGGAGAAGATGAATTATGGCCAAGAGATTTTTGAAGGTTGGAGAAAGTGGAGAGGAGAAAGGTGGTGCGTGTGCTGTGCGTGCTGTATTTGTGCTCCTGTGCGTTATGATGATCCAATCGAATAATCTCAGGTAGTTCGTGTGGAATTGGGTCTGGATATGAGGAAACTAAAGTTGATATTCAAGGGAGGAAGAAGAAAGCAGATTTTGTGAAACTTATTTTTTGAGAACTGAAGAAAGGGCTAGGCTGAAAGAGGGGAATTGATTTACTAAACTTGTTTTACAAGGAGGAAAACACATTTTACGTTGCTACCATCCAGTGAGAAACGGCTACTGTGCAGCGGGCCACGCGACTGTAGAAAATTGCCTTCTTAATTTTTTGTTAGTCAAAGCAATAAGCAAGTTAAGATTAAAAAATAGGGAGGAGAGGACCATTCATTTTAATAACTTAACCTATACGAAGTAGCCTAGTTTCATATACAGCTAATTTGCATTGAAAAAAAAAATCATATTAGTACATGCGGCGCTACGTGTATAAAATGCGATTAACTCAGACTTTGTTGCCTAATTCCAAATGAAATGAGTTAATTTGGTAGGTTGGAGTGAAATAATTTGATTTGAACAAATTTTGAAATTGAACAGATTTTGAATTGAATTTTAGGCTTCGCATATTGCGAAATTAAAAGCCAATTATCATTCTCATACCCGGAGAACTTCTGCGCAAAGCATAAATATAAAGCCAACAATCAACCGTTAAGTCAATCTTTTGCAATGTGGAAACTTTTTGCAGAACTTATTCCTGCATGAGACGTTCGTTAAGCGTTACGACAGGTTTCAGGTAAGCAAATCAATTAAGTATGTGGTAATTAGCCTTACCAAGTTGTGATGCTGGAATCATTCAGCATTTTTTGAAAGTAACGTCCAAATCTGTTAACCGAGAGAAGAATTTATTGTATTTTAAGTACTAAAGTGGTTTACTTTTTTTTAAGATTGTTCTTAAGATAAAGTGTGTTTGTAAAATGAGATTTTCCACTAAGATTATGACAATGCACAATTTTCCGCCTGAGAAAGTTGGACAATTGAAATCAACTTTTCCTTCATTTAATATTTAAAACTTTCCTCTTTAAACTTTACGTTTCTACCACGCGACGGTTACTTTCCTCACACGATTTAGTGGTTTCAGCTTCTAATAAGAGTGACACACGCTAATTGATGTCATATTGCGCATTGAGTAATGAGGCCTTACCCTCTGACACAGCAAGTTTAACCAAATATAGAATATATAGAATTTAAAACTAAAAGTTAAAAGAAATGAATCACAGAAATCACATTTAAAAAGCGTTTCAGGGCGTTCCTTTGACTTATTCCCTGCCACCACTACTGAGTCGTGTAATAAGCTCAAAACAAGCACGAGCTCTGTTCAACACCGTTTTTCTGAAGAACACTTTCTTCTGGTAGAAGGCCAAGGAACCACAATTTGGGAACAGAGATCAGAGATTCTTCCCCACTTGAGCGGAACTTTGTGTAATGTCAGTTGGGGATTGTTAAGCTACGCCTATGCTTACTCTAAAAGTGTATGCCTTTCCAGGGAAATAAGATTTAAAGCACTGCTTGTCTAAACACTTTTCCTTTTCAATATTTCATGGCCCCTAAATGCTAAACTCCTTCCCATATGGACTCAAAACCGCCTTTCTCTAGCACTTTCTCCATGCAAAAATAATTTTCAATGCACATCAGGATTTCCCATCAGTCTGAATTATTATTTCATTCAAAACATTTCGTGTTCGAGGGAGAGTATTTGAAAGGATTACTTTCACTTTGACTCTCCTCAATGCTTTCGAAAATACTTTCTCTTCAAATGTTTGGGGAAAAGAACTTTGTCTTAGTTTTTTAATGTCTGAAACAAACTTTCTCCTTGACTTTTCTCGTGTTTGAGAAAGGGCTTTCTCTGGGATTTCTTTTGCTTTCAACTACGGAGAACAAAAGAATTAATAAAAATTTCCGACATACACGTTGTTGGGAGAAGTTTCCGCAGTTGTAGGGGTTCCCATTTCCGTTTCTTGAGTAAATTGAATTGAAAATTAAGCTTCACTGCTACATGGTCGGTTTACTTTCTCGGAAAACGAGATTTAGGAATTTTTAGAGAAGATGAATGTTTCCTTTTGTTTGAGTACCAAACAAAAGGGTCCATTGTTTCTTAAGTAATGAGTAATTATTTGTTACCGGAAAAATTTGAATACAATTGGAAACTTGTGGTCAACCACCATCGATTTTGGGAGAACAAAAAATTCATGACCAATAAAATTATGTGAGACTGCCGATCCTAATGAACTTTTCTTCTTCTGTCCTCACCCGTTCAATTAATTTTGTCACTTTTTCGTTAATTCTGTCTGGTTTTGCGTTTAAGTGAAGAGGAGCATTTGAGGGCCAAAGATTTTCCTTACGTTTTAGTTGTAAGCTTTTTAGAGGCCATTTAGGCAGCTGGCTAGCAAAGCTTTTGAAAGAACATAGCATCAGAAGGTTGAATAAATAAACAGAATGTTCCATTTTAGGATTTTTGAATTCATTCCGACGAGTATAGGAACCTCTGCCTTTTCTCAAGAGCGAAAACTAAACGAAAAAAACAAACTTTTCTTCTCAGAAACGAAAAAAAAAGAGACAAAATCCAGACTCGAGTGAGTCGACGGTCAGGTCACGACCACGACGCTCACGAATTTGACATTATCATCTCCCAGCGCGTCGCCCTGTCTTTTTTGGCATAGAATAATGAATTTTCATGCTTACTCGCCATAAACACAAAAAGATAGTGGAATTTGATCAATATTTTGTTAAAAAAAAGTAAAGCATCTTAAGAGTTGAACTCTTAGTGAACCTACAGAACTCCCGCTTGTTGACAACCAACGATTCTTTTTTTTCTCTTTTTGAGGGAGGAAGGAAACCGGAAATCCTGAGAAAAACTTGAACAAAACGCCTAATGTTTTCTAGCTTGAAAAATTCACCCTGTCCTTTTAAGCAAACGAAAAAAATGTGATTTCAAACAACTTTCGGGAAGATAATGGGTAAGCGCTTTGGAATTAAAAAAAACTTATTCTGTCGTTATTTAAAAAAAAGAGCCATAACTGGATTTGACGGATCAAGTCTGGAGATAATGGTTGAATTCGGTTTTGGTTCCTGAAGCGTACTTTGAAATCAAGAATTTGAACAGGTTGAAATTAAGGGGTGACCGCACCTTCCATTGTGTGTTTGAATGGGCGCTCCAGAGCTCAGGGCGACGCAGCGCTGTAAAACCACCCACATAAGCCTCATTCCATTTCTGGAAGTATGAACTGGACAAGTTTAATTTCCAGGCTCCACGTTTTGATTAATTTGTGTTTCCTCTGCACTTTCCGTAAAGGAAGATAGGAGCGCTCGCACAATTTAATCCTAGGGATAAATGAAAGCTCCTCTGTTCTATCTTTTCTAATAATTCATTTTGTTTTTCCAAATATTTTTCTCTCCCTTCAACCAACCAAACTATACTTTTTCTTGGCGCTGTGCAATTTGAACGGTTCGAAAGTGATAAACGGGTTTCAATTTTTCATAAAGTGGGGCCATATCGTTTTGTGTGCGTAAAATGGAACTATAATGGCCCTTTTGTACCGTCTAAGGAAAGATGAGCCTTATGGACGTTTTCCTTTGAAGAATCTATTTTTTGTGAGGTCTTTAAAGAAGATCGTGACCTAAACTCGGCAACGCCTCATTTTCTGCTGTGCCTTGTGCCTTCGTATATTATTGACCAAATTTGGGCCTCTTGCAGACTGCCAGGAGCAAAACAGAAAATGGAACCAGAGGGACATCAAATGAATATATGAAGGAAGGAGATCGTTAAAAGTCACAGCAAAAGTCTCAAGGCACATCAGAGCCATTTTGCAAATGAAAAATGCGAAAAAGGGTTCATGAACCTGTGAACACATCTCAGTCAAAAAGTTGTAACACAAGCAGAGCAAATTTTAACGGTAAAAACAGCGAAAAATTCCAAAAATAGACGCCCATTTTGTCAAAATCACAAAACAACCCTCTACAGGCCATTTTGAGCCTGCCTTTCAGAGAGAAACTTAAATTCGACTTACGAAAAAGGGAGCAGATTTTTGTATTCAATTGTCGTTTTTTTACTGTCTGATCTAATTAGCTTCCAAGGGCAAGAGACAGCTAAAGTCAAAAAGTTTCGGCCTTCATTTTTTTCTTTGGTATGACAGCTCACCATGTTCGTTGCCTTCTCGTTCTCGAATAGCGGTCGACACAGCCAGGAATGATGCCATTTTAAATTGAATATTCAAAATTCAAAAAGAAATTGTTTTGACACCGTTTGAAAGTAGTGGTCCCAAGTACCGAGCTCATTTGATATTCAAGGCGTGGCTTCTCCGGCTTCTTCCTAATGTGTCAAAGTGAAGATAAACTTTAACCCAGGAACACCGCCACCAGTTGATTGCAATTCTTCTGGATGCAGAGCCTTTCTTGCGAAAAAGGTGGCAACAGAAAAAAGACGCTTGTTTTTTTTTCTGGCTAATCACCGCTTGATTTGATTTGAAGATCTGTTGGCCTAAGAAAGCGTCTTCCGACGCCACAGATTGGTCCAGGAGCGGCAGATGGAAAGTCTCTGGCCGTCTCCCTACTTTCAACTGATTTCTGGCTTGGAAGAACTCGGAGTTTCTTTGAAGGCAAAATTTTCGTAGGTCCATCCTAAGTTGGTATAAGAGGCATAAAGGCTGCCTGGCATTTACCCCACTTCCGCCCTTGCCTTCCCCTTCCTCCCACGTAACGACCACGACGACAACGAGCTACAGTGGAAAAACTTCTTATAAAGCCTCAACAGCCTCGTACGTATTTTCTATAGCTCAATAGCTCTGACATATTCGCCAAAGCCCAGCAAAAGGAAAAAAAACGTAAGGCCAGACCAAAATGGGTTTAAGCCAGCGAGAGAAGAGCAACAACCTAAAAAAAAATCTGAGAAAATGAAACGAGGAGGCGAAAGTTGGCCACTTCGACTTACGTCTCCTAAAGCCACTCAATTTGTGCAAAATTAAAAAAGAGAGAAAAGAGATTGATTATACCAAAAGAGAAAGGAATTGATTTCGGGAAGAAGAATTATTTTAAAAAACAGAGGCATATATTGTTACCAAAATTTGATTTCGATTTTTGATTTTCTAAAATGAGCAGAAATTGATTGATTTTCTGAATTGAGAGATGCTCTGAGAGGACTCACATCTCCATGTTTGATTGGAATTTGTGTGAAAGATGCAGAATCTTTGAGGTCATAGGCCTCTGCGTCGAAGCGAAGTGGGTATTCGGAGTTGATTATTAGGTAAATCTCCTTTCTCGCTGATTCAATAGATGTTGGTTCCTGCTGCTAGGAGCCTAGACGTCGTCTTTTGTGCATGACAAAAGGTTGGGTAAGATTGGAAATTGGATTGGTTGAAGTCGGAAAAGAAGTTGGGCCGGGGAGATGCGGAATGGAAGATCATAACTGGGAAGTACAAAGAACAGCATCTTCCAACCCACCTTCCTTCTGACCTTAAAACGAAGCAGAGTCCCAATTTAGAAGATGATAAATGATGAGAGCCCTCTTCAAAAGCCTCTCTCATTCACTCTCAAACTAACTAAAACCAAAATGCCAAAAACTAAAAGTCCATTATCAACCAACCAGAACTTGGGTGGGATCAAATCAGAAACTAGAGAGCTGCCAGACATTTTTCAAAGAAGTATATTTTTAGGAACCTTTTCAATAGTAAAACTTTGATGAGAGTTCGTTTCAATGGAAAACAAAAATGGAAAAAAAAAGGAAAGTTTTTTTGAGCAAAAATTCTCAAGAACTTAGAGGCTGAGGTATACCATAAAATGAATAGTTACATCCTAACACCAAATTAATATTACTTTATAAACTCATCAATTTTTTCGTACTTGATTCCCACATCAAGAAATCTTTTACTAAAAGCCTCAAAGTATTTGTGCACTTGAATGCTTCTAAGCATTAACTTACAAAAAAAAACATTTCGACAAGATTTCTATATTTTTCTGAGCAAATAATTTCCAAATTAATAAACGATGTTAAAATTAGGGAATTACAATGCCATTTGATTATTCTATATTTTCTTGACTGTTTATTTATTTATTTAAGACATGAACATTAGACACAGAGTATTAGAAAAAATCAATTAAGAGGAATGACGATCACTTCAAAATGCATTTCCAGACTGCAAGAACAAAAGTAATTTTGTCCCTTGCAATTTTGGTGCAAAAACAAAAATAACTAAAGCTTAAGAAATTCGGAACATTCGAGTTGCTTATTCGAATCTGCTTGCATTTAGAAAACTTTTCAAAGTGTTGAAAATAGGGAGGAAATCCGCAAGAAAGGTGTTTTTTGAAAATCGGTTGATTGAGGAAGCGCAAGATTTCCAATAGCCTGACGTGAAGCTGACCCCAAGTGGAGAGAATGAGGCGGAAGTGATGAGGTAAGAAGGAAAGCTTTCACTCTCGTTTCGTTTACGACAAAATTCCAAGGAATTTCTGCCGAATTTATTCATAACTCAAAACTTCTTTTCGTCCCCATCACGACAAATAAAAAATGTCATTCGCCCTCAAATTCTGGAGTATGTGCTGTCAAGTATAAGAGACGAGGACTCAACCGGAGATTGAAATGGGAGTGTGGATTGGGGGAATGT
This sequence comes from Bilobella aurantiaca, assembly GCA_021029175.1. Taxonomy (NCBI): domain Eukaryota; kingdom Metazoa; phylum Arthropoda; class Collembola; order Poduromorpha; family Neanuridae; genus Bilobella; species Bilobella aurantiaca. The sequence continues at coordinate 8,599 of VYYI01001558.1, forward strand.
CACTTTCACCAAGGCTTTCTCTCTCCTAAAATATTCTCCTATTTCTTATCATTTTATGCATCAACCAAAGCATAGCTTTCCGTTTTCGTCGCCCTTTCAAAATAGAACAGGTCCAGCCCTAGCATAGCATTCCCTCGTCCCCTTGTCAGGCCCTCGGATCTTGTCCTCAATTTTACTCAGAAAAAAATACGCTCATGTACTACAAAAGCTTTCAAGTCTGGCTGGCCAGCGGGATTACAATCTCAGCACTTTATTTGACCTTAAGTGACCTCCGGGGACTTACATTTCTATAAACTTTTACTAAAGTTGGTATATTAATTACTACTACAATATTGCGTAATGAAATATAAGCTACCACGAAAGAAAACGGTTTTTTTTTCGCTAAATGTAATACAGTTTTATTTTTAAGAGCGAAAAAATTATCACGAAGATATGATGATTGGTTCGAGTAATTTTTTTTTTCAAAACGGAATTTGCCAAATTTTTAGGTCAAGTTGGAGTAAGAAAGTAATATTAGATTTGTTGTGGTTTTCTTTTGCCTCCCGTTACAAAACCAACAACTTGAGTTTCTTTGAACTGAAAACTCGAAACTTCCAAAATTGTCAAATAAGAAAAGGAAGAGAAGCATCTTTTCCCTGCTCCACTTACTTATAATTTTACATTAGGAAGTTATTTGTTTTCCATTTTCTTATTGAATTCGAGCTTTACATTGCTCAAAGTTTCTTGTCGTATAATTTGAATTGTTGAAAAATTCATAACTTTCTCCTGTCTCCTTCTCTTTGAGCCTCCTTTCCCCTTTCCGTTTTCTCGGCAACTTAGGCGCGACACTACCCATTTTCCAAAGGCTCCTTTAAAAGGGCCAAGAGGCGCTCAAGTGCTGACGGTTCTGTGGTGAAGTGCTCCATTCCATCCTGTCTCCCAAAACACAAATTGAGCCAAGCTACGAAAGTCTTGCCTTGGCCCTACCACCTATTTCCCCCGAAAACTTGGAAACTTCTACATAAATTTTCTTTTCACTTTTGGACTCTTGAGGACCTTTCTCCCTGCCACTCCTACTCAACTCTCCCTGTTTTTCCAGGGAGAAAGTGCCTGGAAAGGCCAACGAGCCCTTCCAGCCTCTCCCTCAAATCGCTTCTGAACTTGACTTGCCCCATTTCTCTTTTGTTCTAACTCAAGCCCCTATGAATAATAATCATAATTTGGAGAGATGACAAACAAGGGCTGAGGACTCCTTGAGCTCCCGCTCTGCATCTGACAGAGAGGAATGAAGAAGACAATGGAACTTTTCACCCTTGCCTGATTTTGTGTCGCTGGGAGCAAAGGGCGGAGTGTCACCGGAAGTGACCCACGCCCTCACCTCCAAAAATGCCACCACTTCACTCCAACCATCCTCCGCATGAGTCAAGGGTCATTGAACAGAGGCGGAAGAGGTAGGGTGAATTAGCAATGCTAAGTGAGAACATGATCCTTATCCGCTCTTCCGGGGCAAAACAAACGTCTAGCCCATTGACGTCCCATAGTTAGAGGCGGAATCATTTGAAAGTCTAATATATTTCCTAGAGATGATCATCATCATATCGCTGATGACAGTGCGAGGTATGGCTAGAAGGATGAGGCGATATCTAAGAATCCAGCGAAGCAGTTCCAGGGCCTATAGCCTCTTTGCATTGACAAATGTCTCATCTCATCCTATCATCATCTTCTGTCGACGGCTTCACTTCCTACTTCATTAATTCCCAGAAAATCCTGGAGTGACAGAGGCTGGAGAGACTGAGCTAGTCTCGCCTCGAAGCGCTACTGGAGAGGCAGGAAATGGAAATGCGCAATGGAGAAAGCAGAGAAAGTTTTTAGTTGAGCTTTGCTTTGGGTGTGGAAGTATGCTGGATTGCCTCATTTTGAAACTTCTTCACAGAATGCCTGCACTAGGAATGCTTGTGAATAATAATTAGATCCTTAAATAACCAAATTCCAATAGAAATTATCCCTACTTCGAATTATTTTTGAGTGCTTGAGTTCCAGCATTGAAATTACTAATCTAAATATTGTAATGCCTCATGCAGCCCCTTTAGATTTTTTTTTGAACACTTAACATTTTTTTTTAAATAAAAGGATTTTACATGTTCGATTCATAATGAACTGAACGCTGGCGTAAAGAATTCGATGAAATATTTTGAAAATAAACTCCATCGGTTGACTTGTATAACTTCGGATGGAATCAAATAGTAATTGATCTTAACATATCAGATTATAAAATAATGGCATTTGACTGGATATGTAAAACTGAATCAATTTCTGAAAGGATCATGATTCATAAAAAACAATTAAAGAAATTAGATATGAATTACAAAATCAACCAAAATTTTGCAACTCAATAATTGAGTGAGTAGGGTAGTTTTCATCACAACTAAATTCCGTTTAGGTTTCATTTTTTTTTACCAATTATTAGCATGATGCCTAAATGCTTTTCAATTTTTGTGTCGTTACCTAAAGTACTATGTTTAGCGACTAATCTCTTTCTAATTATAATTGATGTGGACAAACTAGCAAAGTGTTCTGACAAAGTAGATTGGGCGGGTAGACACGGGTGGGGTAGGCTTTATACGGCCGAGATATAGTCGAGGTCAATTCAATAATCGATAAATAGAATTAGTGCATCATTTGTCGTCACGCAAAGAAAAGTGTAAGCCTCGGCCGCACCTCTTCGCTCCTTTCTGGCAGGCCAAAAAGAGAAAGCAGCAGAGAAAGCACGAGTAGGAGGGTAAAATATAAAAGAAAAAAAAAGAGAAAAAAACTAGGAGTGAAATCGGATCGATGGGCAGAGAGGACATGGACTCCTTTAAAAATTCATAATAACACACACTTTCACTCTTAAAAAGAAAGCGACAGAAAGTTATTTGTTTCCTTCCTCCTTTCTAACAGCCCTAGACATTTTTTTCTTGAATGCTCGGCCAGCATTATTTCCACTTCATTCCCTTTTCTAACCCAAAGAATAGGCTCCCCACTACTGTAAGTGTATGGCCACTGGAAATGGAATAATAAGAAAGTTCGTCCCCAAGTCGGGGAGTCTGTTAAGGAACCAAGGGAAAGTTTTCTTCAACTAATTTATTTCTTTTGTCAGACTTTCTCTCTGTGTGTCATGTGTTTTTGGAGCAAACTTTCTCCCTTCAGCCCTCTTCCTCTCGGGACAACCCTTTCAATTATTGAAGAATGAAATTGTAATGTAACAGGTTTTAAAATTTTGTTAGAACTTTTAAACTGGGCGCTTAGAGAACGTTCAAGGAACGAATAAAACTTGAGCCATTTTCAATTAGAGGAATTGGAGGATAAATGCATGACATCCAAAGGTGCGGTCATAAAATGGAATAATAAGAGACCGTAGGAATATATGGAAATGTCCAATCAGGGAATTGCCGAAACCTCAGATGGCTAATGGACTCTCCACTTTCACTACTTTGCCCTCATTTCATTTCACGTCCAAATTACAAAATCCGTTACAAAGGCTTTACTACGAGAGCTGTTGAACGTAAAATTGCGCAGGCGTTGGATATTTGAAAATTCAAAATTTTGCAAAGGTGTTTTCTTGCCCTGGCTCATAGAGTCATGCTTGGAATATTAAATCTGTTTGAATTTTACAAGTTGGAATTTATAAAATTAGGATTCCATTAACATTTTGAAATGAGGAATGATGTAGAGAAGTTCAAACAAGTCCTGAGCACAACCTCTGGTGGATTTCAAAGGTAAGTCAACTGAAAAGGACGTTTTGAATTTGAGTAAAGAGCCTCATGAAATGTGAGAGGTAAATCCTAGGAAAGTAATTAAGGGGAAAGGACAGGATTTCGGATTTTGATGTGAAAGATGATGACAAGACGGGCGCTGAGGACGACGCTTTCTTTTCACTACATTTTTCAACTTTCCTATTTTCCTTTTCCCCATTTTATTTTCTAATCTCCGGGCGGATCTCTTCCTTCCTACTTACCGGAGCCAACCTGGTAAAATCTTACTTCACGGATATGTCTCCAACGCTTCACGAAAAGTCCCACATTCTGAGTGTTCTAACGTACAGAAGATAAGATAAAAGCGTGCATCCAGTTATTAGATAAAAACTGAAACGATATCACAAGTATAAATGCGTGTTTCCGTATTCAGAGTAGGTGTGAGTAAATTAAATATTAATCTAAAAAGCTTGAATTTTAATGAAAGTCATTCTCTACGTTGCATTATTGAAACAAAAAATATTAACCTCCAATTGCTTTTCTCATTCAGCCTAACCACCTAACTTGGTAGTAACTTGATTGTGCCAGAAAGATACCAGAATACTTTTGGTTCATAACTAAAATTTCATTCGATAAATTTTAAAAGTCGTCTCGTTTGAATTAATTTCTGATTTATAAACTTGGTCAATACAACAATGAGCTAAAGGAACTGCTTCAAAAACTTGTTATCGGAATAACTGCTGGCAAACAAAAGATTCAAATAGTTTCAATATTTTTTTAAAATAACGAGGCATCTGCTGATTGTGATGTCGTATCGTAACTTTTAGTTTAATTGAACGTTTTCTTATGGGAACACGGTTAAGATAATCATCAGTGCCTTGATGAGGAATACGTGAAAGCAGTTATGAATTGAATCGGCAATTTCGTGTACCGTTTCGGAGTGTCGTATCGTTTTGGTTCCTCTACGAACTCTACCTTCCTTGCTTAGATCCACATCGGCCTGTAGGAAAGGAAGGATAACGGCGTGCTTTCTCCGGCCGCTCCTTCCTTTCTCTGCCTTCTGAACCTGAGAATCCATCACTCTCATCTGATTTGATTTGGAAGTGAAAGGGCCCTTAATTGCTCCCCTTTCTCTCCACACGTCCATTACAGGTAGGAAGGGAAATTTGAATAGTGGATCGATCCTCTATTATTATCTCCCTCTCGGCTCCTTCCGCCGACTTCAGCCTCAGCTCGACGGCTCTCTCACTCCCGCACAGCCAAATATCGATTGAGGAGGCTAGAGCTTTCACTGGAGAAAGCTTAGAAAGCGCTAGAAACAGCTCTCCAGCTCCTCATCTTAGCCTCCCAGTCTTGGAGGCTCTAATGCTCCAAGCATGTTCAGCCCCTCGTCCAGATGCCCAATGACCACCAATGGACTCCACTTCCACCAGAAATGTCCCTTTTAATTGTGAGACGAGAAATTGACCTTTCACAGAGACAAGAGGATAAGAGAGAGTCCAGAGCCACTTTCACTCCACAGCGCAGCCGCCTCAGTGGAGATTTAGATGGCCTTTTCGAGACTGGTTTTAGAGAAAGCATGTTTTTTCTTACTTACGGAGGAGAAAGCATGTTTTTATGAAGAAAAAGGCGCCGGGGTGTCGGGGTCGTTAAGAAACCTTCCAACGTCCGCAACTCATCTCACTTTAGCCCTTTCCTCGCATGAAGAAAATCTGTTGTCTTAAATGATTAACCCCTCACTTCTGCCACCATATTTCCAAGCCACGGTCCCGCAAATTGATTTTTAAAGCCTTCATTTTCATAGTCTAGGATCTAGAAAAGTAGCACCCGACTTTTACTCGGCGGAGAGGCAGATCCATTTATGCTCATGTCATATTTTAAATGAGGCCAAATGAAATGACTGTAAACTGTCAGGCTATGACACGGCCAAAATGGATGTAAATTGTACTTTGGCCGAGAGAAAGTGACATGCCTGCGGACAACTAACAAAAGTTATGTAAATAATCAATAGCCTTGTTAGTTAAAGAGCTAGTCCTCCAAATTATGACATTATTATTTAATAGTAAGATTTTCTTTACAAAAAATTTGCTTTTGTAGATACTTGTCCTTTTAGAATATTTTATAATTATTTGTTCGTAGTATACCGTCATCTCATATAACTTATTACGTTCAAGACAGTTGTTGAAAATTATGAAATCTTTAATTTGCTTAATTATAAATTAAATAATAATCAACGGTTGTAATTCAAACATTAAGTTAACCTAGTCTAGTTATTTATAATATATCTTATGGTTATCTTAATTAATTACAAAATCCTTGGCAAAATTGTACGCAGGTAGAAGAAACCTAATTTGCGTCAAATACTTGAAATTGCCGTTTATTGTCTACATTTAGTAAATGCTCCACCGCGTATTAAGGATAATTGAGGCGTTTCAAACAGTGTTTATTTTTAATAGTGATAATTAGTGAGAAAGTTCAAACTTTGTCTTCCGCCAACGGATTAAATAAGTAATGTGTGCCACTACATGGCTTTAACTGTTGGTTCTCTACCGACTAAATTTGTTTGCCAAAGGATTTAGACATATGTTTAGTTTCAGTTCGTACTTTGCTAGTGTAAAGTTTGGAGTTATAAATTCCGTTTGAGTTGGGGTCCCTCAGCAGTTTCGAATGTCAATCCTGTCTATCTCCTTCCAGTGCTCTCCCTAATGAAACCTAATCGTTTCAAAGGGAAAATGGTGGTGAAAGTTTTGGGAGATTTTCATTTTCTTTGGAAAGGATGCCCTTTCCTTCGTTGCCGGTTGATGAGCGGAAGTGTGATCATTTCTTTTCCATTTAACCTCCGAGATGAAAGAGATAAGCAACCGAGGCCCAATCTAATTGTTATGCACAGACGCCCAAAACTTTCTCTACTTTCTCCTCAAAGTCCTGCAAAAGTAAGGAAGACCTTCAGGGAAACTCAAGGAGGACCCAAGGCATAATTCCTCATGGCATTTAAGAAGCATATGCTCGGCCTCTCGCCAATTCCAAACCTATGCTTTCACTTTTACTTTCTCCAGTTCCAGAGCAGGGGGCTGGAGGACTTGAGTCGATATTCCAACAAGCCCTTCTCAGAGATTCAAGTTTTGATGGAACTCATTTTAATGATTTTGGAGTTATTAATTCCGGAAGATAAAAGTCAGGAAGAAGGATCGGATGATTGTTAGGAAGGATCGATGGAAGAGAAAGCAGGGAATTATTCAGCTTGTAGTGGGAAAGGTATATGCTTTCTCCTTCATCCTCTCTCCTTCTTCTCAATCGAAGGAGTATCAAATTCGGCGGCATGGAAGGACATTCAGGGAAAGCAATAGCCAATTACGTGGAATCCTAATTGTAGGAAGGACCCTTACAGGATCTTGTGAAAATGTGCGGATGCTCAAGGGATACTTTTATCTGTCTCCGACCTCGCCTCAGCCCCAATCCGCTCCTTTGGATTTATGACTCTGTGCTATTCGGCAGCGGAGAAAGTAGAAGGACTCTCACACAAAATGACTCCCTTCTGCTGCATACTAATTCAACGACTCCCGCCAATAAAATCCGAATTATTTAACTACTGCTAACTGGTAACTGGGCAAGGCGGGGGAAGTAGTAAAGCAAGAGCAAGCCACCCAAGTCCCTCTCCAACCCCACCAACTGGTGGCCGTCCTCTCCTCCACGTGTTCTGAATTTTGAATTTTCAACAGAAAAAGTGACCCAAAAATTTGGATTCCAGTTTGTGGATTTTCCTTTTTAAAAAAAAAATACGGCCTCCATGCAAAGAACATACATAACATCTGAACCTATGATTCTTTATACCCGCATGAAATTAAGTCGCCCAACTCATACTTTTCTAGAAGAATAAAAAATAAGCCATCTTTTACCGACAAAAAATTATTAAACTTTCTTTACTACAAGGTAAAATGCTTGGAAGTGCTTGAGAAAACTTGTTTTCAAAACAGTTTCACTCGAATTGATTTTTCTTTCCAAACTTTGAGCTTTCTAAGAATTAGACATAAAATCTAGCGTTTCCTTTTTGCAAATTTAGTTAAAACTTATGTGCCTCCTTTCCGTAAAGCTGTAATTAAAGGTGGTTTTGTTTATTGAATGTTTTCTCCTTCTCTAACTTTGTTTTGAAGTAAAGGAAAGTAAAAGGAAGAATTGATTGAGAAGCCTTCTTTCTCCCAGTTCAGAATAAACGAATCAAAGGGCGGCTTAGTGAAAGTTTAATGAGATTTGAAGGCTCTAAATATTTAGGAATGATTTAACTTACAGCCTCTTTCTCTTCCGCTTTCTAAAGGCAAGGTGTTTCCAGCCAAGACATTAAAATCCCTTTTCATCATAGACGCTCTCATTTCCCATGCCCATATTTAGCTATCGAATCTAAAGAAGCATGCATAATTAAAACCATAACAAAAGCATATGGTAAGCGAGCATAGAAAAAAAGAAAAAGAATCTAAGGAATATTTATTGTAATAAAACCGCCTAAAAGTAAAGTCAAAGGAAACGCTCTGCTCACCGTGGACCGTTGAAAAGATTGCGTATTGTCGGCAGGTGGGTCGCGGCGGTGTTCTGACTGTGACTTGTGATTTTGAATGGTACTTGCAGCGGTTCACAAGGAGCTGTAGTTGGCTGGAAGTCTAAATTCGGTCGACTGTTGCTAGCCCGGGAGAGCCCGAGAGGTTTTGATGAAGAGAAAGGAGGGTAAGAGTGACATGGAATAGGGGCGCTTGCGCAGAAGCTAAACTCCCACCCAACTTTCGAACAGAGATTTTTTTCCAAAGGACGAAAAGACGTCGTGGTCTGCCCTGCCTTTCTCCAGGAAAAAAGCGCTGGAGAAAGTGGATGGAAATATTGAAGGAGAGATTCAGTTTTTACGCTTCTGCTGGAAGGCTATATGCCCCATAGACATCATTCTAATGGAAAAGAGAAAGTTGCGCTCTTCCCAAACATAGCTTTCCAACACTGTTGCTCGTTGCCCTTTTGTGCCTCGCTTTTCTAAATTATTTTTTAAATAGAGCACCATCCTGAGCAAGTGGGCAAATTTAGTAATTATGGCCCATTAATGTATTTATCCAATAATAGTCATTAGATTAGCTTTTAATAAGTCAAAAAGCTCCTAACCGCCTAATGCCTATATTCGATTACTAAATCGACATTCCCATGCACAATTTTTACATCTGGTAAAAAAACAAAGTTCTTCTCTCCTCTCGCGATAACTATCAGTTCCAACTTTTTACTAATTTTGATTTTTCTTAATGATGATCTTCTATCAGCAAAAAATCTTAGCAGGTAAAAACCTATTGTAGTTATTCTGCATATAACATTAATTTCTGCTAGATTTATTATTGCATTTTAACAATTTTAGATACTTCTATATTTCTAGTAATTCCTTTGCAAGACTTGCTCTACATTCTCAGCCTCTTAGTAAAGCATTTTATACTTAAACTTTAAAATTTTAAATAGCGAAAGCTATATCCTTACGGAAACTATGTTAAAACTTAAAAGATTAAAAGGAGGCCAATGACAAAAATTGAGCGGGCAAACCCTAGAACTAAATTCAAAATAATTTTTCAAGGAGTTTCACACGGCAGTGTTACAGTTAACGTTAGGGAAATCAGGGAAGCTGCAGACAAATCTCAACAGGTCACCGAGGAATTATTCATTTCGGAAATTTGGAAAGTTTGACTGTAGTTGGTGATGGGGAGGCTATAAATTTGGGTTGAGCTTGTTGAGTGCCTGGAGAAAGGACTTTCTCCTTGGGTCATAAACTGAGAGTCTCTCCATTACTCCGCTCCGAAGATGTCTCTTGGTCATGAATTCAATTTGAAGCGCTCTTCATTAGTCGGTAGAGTGAGGAATTGGAATCCTGGCGTGTGGTTGCCTCGTCTCTTATTCTGGCTAGTAATTAATCCCCAGGAGAAAGTTTGTCTCCCAGTCCTCACTTCCTCGGTTGCAAAAGAAGAGCAGATGGAAGTGTAGTGGCGAAGAGGCGGAGAAAGTGGGACTGCGCAGACGCCCCGTTCTCTGGATCAGATTTTGATTGTCGCTAAAACCCAGTTTGGAAAGCAGAAGCGTCCTGCCTTTCCCTTTTGTCTCCTCAAGAGCATTGTTTTTAGGTAATGAAAATTAAAGAGTGGAAAGCTCTGCGCGTCTCATTAGCCTTGGAACCTTTTAGAAGGAGGAAGTCTTTTGACATTTGGGATGATAGGGAAAATGCTAGTAATTTCTCCTTTCCTTTATATGCTTTATCCATCCTCGGCACAATGCCGTCTGATGGAATGGTTATGGCCAAAAGTCACGCTGAGATTGAGTCTAGAGTGCGTGTGGTTGGTGCCAATATTTTGGGATTTTATGAAATGGTGAAAGTGGACGGAGAGAGCAGGCGGGGCTTTTCTTTTAAGGAGAAAGCCGCTTTATCTCTCCTACGTTTTCCACCGTCCCTCTTCCATCTCAGGCAGTTTGGCAGATAGGAGAGTTCCAATCTACTTA
>VYYI01001559.1:0-18808 GCA_021029175.1 Bilobella aurantiaca
CTTTTAGTTTGAACTCAAATCCTTTTGGAAGTAAGTTTAGACAAAGTTTATAATCATGGCAGTGTGTAGCGTACTTAAAAAAGAACGCCTTCCTTTTTTAATCTTCCTTAATGCAAAACTCTTCCGCCTCCTAATTTCCCCTTTAGTCTTTGATGAGACATCAGAATTAAAACTGCTTCTTTCTTTATACACGTCGCACAAAAAAAAAACGACGAAGGGAAAACTTTCTTTTCACTTTCTCCAAAAAAAAAACCAAAAAAAGAGAACTTTTGGAGAAAAAAGAACAACCACCGCAGAGAGAAAAAAAAGTTAAACTTTTCCTTTCAATTTATTTTTAATTTCCTCTTACGCAACTTCCCTAAACGCCCATTGCTCTCCTCAGATCTAATCATTCTAAATACATGGATTGATTATCCAAACGAAGGCGAAGTGGACGAAATAGAAAATATTCAAATAGGAAATGTATTCTTGAAAAAGTTTACGATTGAATCATGATTCCGAATTCTATTGCAAATCCTTTTGCCTATATTATAGATCAAAATCAGAATAATCACCAAACAAATTAAACTACTAAAAACTTCAATCAACTTCAAATGTTTTTAATATAACTTGAATTCTACAATCACATTTTTGAAAGCAAAATTTACCAATAACTTGTCAAATATAATAAAATGAGACAAGTAGGTTAAATTTGTGTTAGCTTAGCTCAGCATGGCGAAAATCAATTTTAGAACCCTGCAAACATATTATAGTAAGTTTACAGAGTTAAGATGAAACTAATTAGTACTATGCCTAAACTAATGGAATTGAGGATCGAATGCTGGATTTGTTTTTCAAATGTTTGAAAACACAATTTATTGTGTAAGTTTACCCCGTTGGTTAAACTAGAGTTCTATTTTCAACAAGTTTCGCAATCTATTTACAAGAGGAAGAGCAAGTAGGTTGGAAAACGCGAAAAAATTTTTGCACCGTGTATTGTAGAAAAGGTCGTTATATAAATTTTAATTGTCTCACATATTATTATTGCAAGTATTAGCACTTTGTTTTAGTATGCCAATAATATAATATCATTTAATGTAGAATAATAATATGCTTAAAACACATTAACACTGTTTGTAGTTAAATAGTAAATGTAATAGTTAGTAGAAACAAGTTGTTATTATTAAATGTAGAATTGAATGTATTTTCAAATTTTGGAGTGACGCTTCCAGCAGGGCTCAAATAGAACGACAAATTTGGAAGCACGGCAAATACGCCGCAAATATTATTATTATCAATCAATCAGTTTACTTGATATATGCCCGTCCAGCTCAAGTATTAAGCATCAGCTTGTCTCGCAATAGATTTTTGAATGTTAAAGCAACACAAATTTTGAAATTAAAATAGGAATGTTCTAAATTTTTAAATTTTAAAAAATTTTTAAAGTGTACTTAACTAACGATTTAGACGAACAATTATACCTGACTCCTAAAAACAAAACAAGCAGAAAAAGCATTTTCTAAATCTGCATTTACAATGTAAGTAGTTCTCTTTAGAATGCTCATATTTCAAAACAAAACTGCAAGTCGGCCTGTTCTCCAAATTGTATATAAATCTACTCTTCGAATTATAATGCAATACACGCTCTAGTACAAAAAAATTCTACCACGTTGCGTAATTTAATTTAGATTTTGAAAATGCTCTCCGTTTTGGCACTCTTCTTTGTATTTTCTGCTTCGATTGCATATGCTAAGGCAGGCGAGGCTGATGAAGAGCTTCAGAAGGCAATTGCTGAAATACCTCAATTCGCTGGAAAAGTAGTGGAAATCATACAAGGAGAAGATGTTCAAAAGGTAAGTAATTCTTAAAGCAAAACTTAATTGCTTAAGTTTAACTTTAAGCAATCAACCGATACCATTGTATCTCTAACTCTATATTTGTGCAACAGATAATTGCCCTGGTCAAATCCGGGCAACCAATACCACATACAGTCTTGGATAAATTTACCCTTGTGAACTCTTACACCTTTTGCAGATTATCGAAAATTGCAAAAGAGGGGTACAGTTCTGCAAAAGCACAACAAATACATCCTCCCAGCAACGTAAAGTTGATTACAACAGAAAAGGTTTGTAGAAATCGCTGGTATAACACCGGAAGCACTGGTTGCCCAGAACATTGGAGAATTTATACCAACCAATTTGGTAACAGTTTATTTCATATATATATTTTTGCCGCGGTTCAACAGAGTAACTTATTAAAACTAATTTTTAGGGTCGTACACTTGAGGTTAAAGAAAAACTTGGTGTTGGGGTTCGTGCCGTTGGATATGAATTCGACTATGAGTATGTTAATGTCTACGCCGTTTTGTACTACTTGGCAAAATAATGTTAGACGGAATAAATCAATCCTTTGTAATTGTTCAAGTTACAAATCTGAATTTGTTACTTTCACAGCAAAAATAAAATATATACTGCAACAGCATTTATTACACTTAAACAACTTTAAGAAATTCATTTCGACTACAAAACAACTAAATCAACTTGCACCTATAGAATTTGGATTTGCTTTTAAAATATTATAATGCGAAAAAGTGTGTAGCTGTTAGAAATGAGAAATTTTCAAGACGATAAGAGACACTTACTCACTTCAAGTGGGAAATTCAGTGTTACCCAATAAAACAATTTTAGGTGCCCATCAGTGGGAGATGTGGGGAAAGTGAGCCTGGAAGTTTCTCGTTTTGTTACGCACGCACAACTGCTCAATGGCTAATCAAAAAGTAGGACTATTAAAGTATTACATTCAATTTGTATGGTTTGTCCAATTGTACTCGACCCGAGGAACATTCTAGCATTATCTGTCTTCACCTTTGAATCTGAATAAAATTCAAAATTATAAATGTTCAAATGTGATAAAATTGCAGCATGATCCGTATAAGTAAATTTATATTTTTGTGTTTCTGATCAATTCGAAGAACTTTACTCTGCAGCACTACTATATTTGAAGTCAACAAACAATGCATAGTTGAAAAAAAAATGTGGACAAATTTAATTCCTGAAATGCACAGTTCCTACAACAACAAGGAATAAGAGTTTTTCAAGCGGAAAATCTATAGATTCTAATTTGATATTTTTTAATAAACGCATAACATTAACCCAAATTAATTAGCTCTAGTTAAATTGCAATGCACAAGGAAACGCTGAGCATAACTTTCTCGTGATTCATTTTTAATAATTTAAATAAACACACGCATTTAAGGCAAAAGCTAATACACGTTTCTTTTCAAAAAAATTCAAAATTTTGAAGCTTTTCGGAAACCTTTTGAAACAAAAGGACAAAAAAAAATTGCAGAGGGAAAACATTCTGAAAATGTTGTAAAAAAAATTTGTTCTTGATACTATTCTATGGATATTTTTGATATTATATACTGCTAACGATTGGACAGGCCACGGAAATGAAACTAAAAAAAAGCACACTTTCATGTGCCTTAATAATGAAGAGGATCTTTCTTAACTTTTCTTTTTAAAATGCGCCTGGAAGTCATGAGATCAGAAGTTGAAATAATCATTCCGAAAGCAGAGAAAAGAGTAAAAAAAGAGAGAAATGTCCCAATTTTTCATCCTTCATAAGCTTTGAATGAGTCTATTGTCGTAAAAAGAAGACTTTCATAAAGAATTAGGACTTTCATTGTTCTCTCCTTCCGCTGCAACATTCCCAACTCTGCCTCCAGAGCAGGAACAAACTAATAACTCGCCTCGCAGCCCTTTATGCTTCAAAAGTCCATTTATGCAACAGAGAGAACAACTAGAACAACTCCGAGAGCACTAACCGTTTACGCCGATTGCACTCAAAAGTTCACTCTTTTCAGCCCAGGAGCTTAACTCTACAAATTATGGCCCAGAAAGACAAAAATACTATCATTTTAAGCTTTACTAAAATGATACTGCTCCAAGAAATTGGCATTTGTCCTTAATTTCCAATGACCCATGCAACGACATATAATGTTTTCTTTAGGAGCAATATTTCATGTTACTTTTTCAAAAAAAAGAGTATTTGTGTATTTTGTGTTTTTAAAACTTTACAAAATTGAACTTTACCTAAACAAGCTATTAAAATAGGGTATGAAACTTTGAGATTAAGCATAACATTTTGAAATAATCCACTCGAGCTTTGCTTGGAACAAAATTTAGAGTGTTTATATTAACGAATCTGTGAATTTTGAGCATTTAACTTTCAAAATGATACACTTAATACAAAAAATAAGTATAAATAATTTACACAAACTAATGTTTGCTAACATAATTTAACAATATAACAGTTTTATTCTTGTGTTATTTTATTCAAACATTTTTTTACAATTGAACTCATATACATCAATTTACATGTATTTACTCAATGTGTTTCAACACTAAATTAACAATGAATTCAAGTTTGCGCCAAAATGTCTTAAAGTAAATTAAAAACCATAATTACAATAATTACTAAGCTTATTATGTTAATTTAGGTTACAATTTACGAATTTAACCTTTCTTATAAAGCTGTTCCAATTTTCATTTTGGCATTATAATATACTTAAACTATCTTGACCCTATATCCCTTGACCACATATAGAATTGGTTGTTAGTTTAACAGAATCTAAGATAAAAAAGTTTGCAAAGTTAATATTTTTTTTACTGAAATGTTTGTTACGTTTGGTCATTTGTAATCGTTCTATTGCTTTTTGTAAATTTCTCACAAGTGCAAATTACATTGAAACTTTCATTTCGCTTGATACACCTCCGCTGCTACAAAATATAGTAGCATTTGGAGCTGTCTCTTATTGCGATTTGTGCTTGTAAAAGAGATGCTTGTTTGTAAATTAAGAATAAATTAAGGGTTGGGTTACACAGCAAATTGAAACAACGTCCACAAATACAATGAAATCAAAGATTTCAACATCAATTAACGCAGAAAAATTCATGCATCAACTTAACATATAAAATTTTAAAACTGAAACATTTGAAGTTTTAGATTAAAGATGCTTACGGTTATATTTGTAAATATAAGTCCTAGTTTTTTAGGTTTTATTATGTTTTAGGTTTGGCTACAATGTAGTAGTAGTACAGTGCGCAACAATACAAAACTATATCATTCACCTAATTGAAGCAATTAAGTTCACAATTTACGATATTAACAATTAATTTACCTGTTATGTTTAATTTAAAATGATTTGCAATTTATAAGTAACTGCTATAATAAGCACATTAATATGAAAAATTCTCAAATAATTTGAAAACTTGGGCAAAATGTAACTAGGTGTTAGCGTAAAATGCAAGAAAAAAAATGGTTGTAGAAGGAAATTGGCTAGAAAAGCGGTAAATATTGCCTCCCTCTCCTCCATTTTCCTGCTATTGACATTCTATCAGAAAATCTGTGAAACGGAAAAGGAGATCCTTCTTAAGCTATTCAAAACGTGAATTTCCTGGGAGCTCAGGAGGACATAATTTAAAAGCCTCCCTTGCAAATCAACTTTTCCTCAAAGGAAGTCTACAAGGACTTCCTTCTGCCTCCGAAATGCCTTCAAAAGACCTTGTCACTTCTCCATCCGCCGCGCACAACTCTCCAAAAAAAACCAACTTTCTACGAAAGCACCCAACCCTACTTTCTCAACTGTAGAAGGGAAAGTTCCTCGGAAATTTTTGTTTCCTCTCCAAAAAGTCCCTGACGTGACATGACATTAACAAGTCTTGTTTCCTGGATTCGCACCGAAATGAACTTTTCTCACGGCTTCCCTCTCCTCTCCATCAAATTATTATATAACCAAATAAGTAGAATATCTCGAAATACGTGTCTTCTTAGTCATTTACACATTCTATGGATGTAAGAAACTGTTTTATTTTCTTAAAATGTTCTACTTTCTCTTTCAATTCAATAAATAATAATAATTTAATTCAACCGCAACTAATACACACATTTTATTCACAGTATTGATAGTCCATTTTACCTCTGTTCTAAAGGCTTTAAATTAGGTTTTAGTTTCGCTGAATTCACTATAAAATAATTCTGTAAACATATATATAAAGCATATAATGATTGGTAATGATACATTTTTAATGCGTGTCTATTACTCAATTTGTATGTTGATTTCAAGTTTCAAGTCAAATTCAATTCAAACAAAAACAAATATTTATTATAGAATATAGAATAAATTTAATAAATGAATTTAATTCCCCTTCAATTAGAGTGAAGTATACAGATAAAATCTTATCAAGCGGCAGCAACTTATTTAATTTCCTAATGTGGCAAATCAACAGAATAACATGCTCAAATAACAGATTTTGTAAATTATTTGAATTAGAATTGTTAGAAGTAAAACTAAACTTTTAATTTAATATTAGTTTTCTAGTTTTCTAATATTGAGGTCGGATAGTCCCGCGGTGTCATCAACTACTTGAAACCGATATTCGTACAAGGTGTCATCTCGAGTGTAGAAATCCGACTCCATGGAGCAGTGCGGTCCTCCATTAATTTCCCATGTATTTGCCTCCCCAATGTACATATCGTCCATTGTGACTTGAAACGGTGCTTTGAACCCCTGTTCAGTGTAGTCTACAACCAAATTGTAATGGTTAACGATAACTGAAGTACACGAGAATTAATTAGGTTAATATTCTTAACGCTAGGTTAAGTTAGCGTAGTTAAGTAATTATTCGATACATGTTGTAATTTTTACTCAAATCATTTTATATTTACATTAATAAATAAAATGTGTGAATCTTTGGTCGATTTTAGACGTTTTGGAAATATATTTCTGTGGGACTTTCTTCATGTATGATGGGCATCGTCGGCTTACTAATAATAGTATTATAATTATAATACAAATAATTTTGTAATAGCACCATGGTGTAAATAGAAATTATTGCGTTGAAGGATCGAACCTAGGACGTTACACAGCAAGTAATAGTATAAACCATTCCACCACTTTTTTTTAATATTTCTAAGTTAGTGAAAAAGGTCACTTACCAACATATCCCGTACTACTACGATAGCTGTGTGATTTTCTGTAAAAGTTTCCTGCCAATGCCCTCTGAAGCCTAGTGTCGTTACCGCAATCAAAACAAAGTGGTGGTAACCTACCAATTAGGCACTCGTGTCTTCCGCGTATACCAATTCTACCCAAAAGGGTAAACTCTTCACCACTTTGGGTGGTGTAGGCTTCGGGGGTGGTGCCGATAGGGAACTCGATGTAGTTGTTGCCAATTCCGTGCCAGGGGTAGGCCTCAAGGGTAAACCACACGTGACCTACTCCGGTACGATTCATCCACGACCCTGGTGGAAGGGCATCTTCCCAATAGTAAGGGACCCCCAGTATTTGCAGGGTCACTGTCACAGTGCATAAGGAATTATTTACAATTGACACAGACCCGCCCATTGCCTCAAGAGTACAGAACGTCTCGAAGAAAAACTCACAAAGTAAATTTGGACACTGCATTTAAGTAGTGATGCAAATTTTAAAAATTACGGTTCACTCTGCTACCAACCAGAATTCTCATACGTCAAAGACACAATTTGTCTTCAAGCATTGTCATGCATTCTAATATTAGTTCTTGTAGCTCGAAAAAACTAATTGGTTTCTTTTACCTGAATACGAAGAAGATAGTTTCATAATGTACGGAATTGTGAACAGAAGAAAAATACATGCCTAACTATCTAAAACTTATCTAATTGAGCTTCTTTAGCATATTTATCATTTTTTCATAGTTAAGAGAGATGGCAAGAAATTTCAAGTCAAAGTTTGATATTTATTATTCTGTTCAAATATCTCAGACAATTATGTCGAAATATAACTAGTCGCATTTAGTATCTATTTGTTTGATTACATATCTTGTTTTTAAAACGTGCAAGTTTTGCAGCGATATTATCTACATTGTGCTGTAATGGGCTTTTTTGGCAAGTCCGTAATAGCGCCAAAATTAATGAAAGAAAAGGTTGAACATACTCAGAACCATTTGCATTTCAAAATCAAAGCGTTGAGTAGTAGATTATATATAAAATACAACTTTTATTATTTAGATCAATAAAATTCCAACAACTTTATTTACGATAGTTAAAAAAAAACGTAACATAGGTACTGTTGTAAGAAAAAAATTGTACATTTGTACTGCACTTTTGTACTGTTCTTGACCTAGTTTTGCCAAAGTTGTTTTTCGTAGAGTTGAAACTTTGATGTCCGTTGATACAAGATTGTCAAAAACAGAATCCAAATAGATTCGAGCTGAAAGCGGACTCAAGGAAAACGTTTTCTTGAAAAGCAGTAGCGTAGGAGAAAGCACTAAAAGACAGACAAAAGGCATAAAACCAAGGAGCCCTACGCCTCCGCATTCCGATCCTCAAGGACCACAACAAATTGTCTTTCAGCAGTATAGCCCTCAAGGGAATCCTATGGACTTGACAGGGTGAGGCGACCAATGAGAAGCGTCTTTGCAACAAACGGAAATAAAAGTGGTCAAATCAGAATCAGTTTAACAACCGCGATCTAAGTAGTGTTTAAATAATAAGTTTTACTACTATTTTAAGGTATTTTGAAATTTTGATTAAAAATCCTAGAATTACGAAAAAGAAAACACGGAACACAGTGAAACAGTGAAGTCGTTTAACTTTTGCTAATTTTAGAAGTTTTTAATATATGGTGACCTAAGCAGCTTATCGAAATGTAAAAAATTTCCAAAAATAAAACTAACCAAAATAAATAAATTCAAGCTATTTAAAACTATTAGACCATATTTTCCAAAATCCTGGTTTGTAAGTCATGGTTTTACAATTAAATTTTACTAGACTCAAGAATCCGTTACAAAAATTGTGCTTTTTTGAATATGTCTCAAGAGGAGTTTATGCTACTATTTTACTGTATCAAATGACTTTTCATTTGAAGAAGTATCGATTTCATTTAAAATTTTTAAATATCAGTTTTACGTTCCTCCAATGCTTCAACGTTCATTTTCAAAATATATTTCAAAATTGAACTTGAAAAATGTTGTTTGTTTATTTGTAAATCGAAAATGTTGGTAAATTTCCATATTATTTTCTTTTACAATTTGTTGGAAAAGAAATTGGCAAAGACTTTGAAACTTGAAAGCGTTATAGTAACAATGGGGTATTTGTTTCAATTGTTATAAATTAAATCCCATCTAAACAGGAAACGGCTTAAAAATTGTGATTCAAAATTTTCAAAAAATTAGGTTTTGTAAAAAAAAAAAAGAAATGATGGAAATTATATAGTAGGCTGAAATCACTTGAAACGAAATGTTTTGTACTTTGTTATACACATAAGAATGTATAGGAAGAATATCAAAAGTAAACAGTTCCATGTCTCCATTGAATGAGTAGAAAAAAATGACGTGAAAGCAAATCCTTCCTTTCAAACAACTTTCTCCTCATTTCCGTCTCTTTTCATCAACTTCTCTCAACGACTTTCTCTTTCTCATTTCACAGGACATACAGAGCGATTCACAAATACCGCCTCTTTCAAATTCCAACGACCTCAACGCTTAAATTACTTCCCTACGAAATAGCCATTCCATTATTTCTGAAACACACTGTATAACTTACAAAGAAACGAAAACCCAATCATCCTCTCTCCAACAGTGATTTAAAGAAAAGTAGAAAAAAAGGAGTTTTAAACTTTAAATAAACATCAGAGCGCGTATAGCTGCATTAGGCTCAAAAAGAGCCCTAAATTTATTCAAAAGCCTTCCACTCAAGGTCCTGTCAATCTACATGCAAAGAACTAATTTACCTACAATCCGAGCCTTTTTCTTAAACAGGCAATTTTTAGGAAAGGTTTTTTTAGAACAGAAATTTAAATATTGAGTGTGATAATGAGCGTTAGAGTAGATGCAGCATGTTTAACGACACGAACGGTTTCGAAAACAATTAAAAGCGAGAGCTAAGTAGGAACATTTCGTGTCACATTCCGTGCGGCGCATTTTTTTTCCTCCCGAAAATCAAAGTGTGGCCGGAAACGGAGATAAGGCTAAAAACACAACTCGTTTTGCATAGAACGCAAAACGGAAGTCTTTGAACTCATGCTGTTCTGCACGCAAAGTTTAGCAATTTTTAAATCACTTACCTCCAAATAATGCTACTAAGGTTACTATAATGATTGATACATTGTGCTACAAAAATTGAGCAACTACTACAAAATTTTAGAAAATTCTAAATCAAAGCACAAACTTTTTTTAAAAAAAAAAGACTAGAAAGCTTTTATTAATTCTGTTTTACCGCAATGTTAAGGCAGTATTATCACTGTATTCTTCAATTTTTCTAAGAAAATATAATTTTCAAGAAATAATACTTTATATTTTCGAGATTTCCAAATAAGCAATGGTTAAGATAATAATAAGAAATAGTTAAATTATCATCAGCTAAATAACAGCTATTGACAGGTTGCAAATTTGAGCTCAATTGGTTTATTTGTGCAACCGTATACTAATTGTAAAGTGGATTGGATCATAATTTTAGTGTTTGAAAAATGTTTGAATTCAATGACTAAGGCGTAAGAAGAGAATTTTGTCTTTTTTTAAGTTTTTACAATTTAAGCGTTGCTATGTGAAAGTTAGTTATGCCATAGTTACGCCATAGTTTAATCCTCGTCCATTTCTGGTTCAGCAGGCGGCGCAACTTTCTTTTCTTTCGTTGCAACTTTCTTGTTTTTAGTGGCAACCTTCTTTTTTGGGGGAGGCGCAGGCGTATCTTCCTCCTCCTCCGACTCTGGAGGAATTTCCTCCGTTTCCGGTCCGACACCAAATGCTGTAATTAAAGTAAGGTTAACTGTAATTGTATAACATTAATATAGTAATTAAGATTAAATTTTAAACAATATTCTTTGTAGAGGAAAAGTTTTGTTTGATGTCTGGGTACTCTAGGGGTTGATTCGCAAAGAGCGAATTCTTTAAGCTTTTGGAATTAAGCAGATAGATAGGCAAATTCTATGGCTGATTGATACTGTAAACGCCAAACACACTTGTCCTAAGACAGGAGAAATTTTTTGGCTAGTCCACGTCGCTCTCTTATTTTTATTTGTGAGAAGTATGATTTTGCTGCACTAAAGCATTGCTGAAATAGGTTTTAACATTTAATTCCCATCAATAGGAACTTTGAAATGCAATCGAGCCTTGCGGCGGCCTTGTTGCTCAAATACGCACGCACACACACAAAGCCTCGCAATGGGCGAAACAGCGACATAAAAAACACAATCATTGTCCACTTTTACTGTGGACAATGATTGGTTTGGAGTTGAAAACTTGTGCTTTCTTTGATCTTTTGCAAATTTTTAGAAAAACGAGCAAAAAATATGAAATTGAAACACTGATTGCTTATGCCTTGACTTTTTTGGATTTTGTGAAATAGTTTTAATGACATTTACGCTTGTAAAACAAATAGGAAACGTTATAATTCACTAAAATATTGGTAGTAGTTAATCATTGCAATGACATTAATTATTATTATTATTAATTGTTTTGATAAAAACAATACTATAGACTATATTTCTCTCACCGGAAACCCAGCCAAGTGGATTTGAGACCATTGAATTTTGAGTTGGAACGCAGCAGTATTTGGTGGAGGTGAAGCAAGTGGTGAGGAAGTTTCCTGGCATGAATCCGTCACCACACTTCACACCCATCTTCACACACTTACCTCCAGTCAGGTAGCATCCTTCTGTACCCACTTTTTCAAAAATTCAAAATTTAGAAAAACCTTAGATAATGAAAATATATTGTTCCAAAACTCTTTGTTTTGACGATTTATGCTTAAAAAAAACTTTGGGAGCTTCTCAGCTACTTACTTAAACCCTTCTACATGATGTACAGTGATTGGTTTTTCCAAAATTGTTTTTTTTTAGAAAAAAAAAGTGTTGCTTTTCTTTGGAAATTTTAAATACTTTTGAAATTTGATCCTTTAATAAATTCGTTGTACATATTATACGTTACCTGAAATGATGATTACGAGGAGGGCACTACCGATGAATAGAGTTTTTGATATCATGATTTTGAAATTGTAAATAAACAAATTGTTGTATCTTGGCAGCAATTTAGACTTCTACAGAATTTTTACTATTAGTTCAATGCTCATACTTCTGCCAGTAATTAACCACCTCAATTAGTGTTAGCAATCTACAATTAATTCGTTTGAACCAATTAGCTGACCGCAGGTGCTTTAATGATTTTGATACACATACGCTATTTGAATTATAAATTTCACATCCCTCATCCTTTGTTACACCCGAACTACATCATATGCATTTTTATTATATTAGCAAAGTTGCATACTGCTTGAATTTCAATTACATTAGGAATTCTATTAATTTGCTATAACAAGCTTAACCAGCCCGTCCAAGGACAAAGGGCAGTAAATAAATCAAATCTGAAATTAAGATGTAGGAGCATATGCAAAAATGTCTACAGTAGTAATATCGAGATAGCAATATTGTCGGAATTTTAAATGTAGGCCATTAAATTGTACTGACACTCGAGAAATATCGATATAATAGTAATCGATATAAGAGTCGACATTTAAAATATCGATATTATTAAGATGTTTACGTTTTCACCGTCAATATTATGAGGATGGCGAAGTCTTAGATATTAGTTTGCCTATATCTTTACTGTGGATATTATCACCCAATAATTCAGATATTACGATATTATCCCCTAGTTAAAGACGCAAAGTCTATTTCTAAACCGTTTTGAAAAAGTCGAGACTAATAAAAAATTTCAACTTCTTTGTTTTACATCCATTCTGAAAATACGGCTTTTATTTGGTAAGATTTGGTCTGCAAGAAAATGAATAATTAGAACTGAAGAAAATTCAACTAGGTCCAACTAGTCCTCTTCCAAATCGGTATCTATCTGGTCCTCTGGCGTACTTCCAATAGCTGAAATAAACAATTAGTTAATTATAATTAAAGTCAATAGTTAGTTGTTTGATCGTTATATAATGGTAGCCATGGTTACCCGAAAACCAGCCAAGTGGGTTATTTGCAATTGAGCTTTCATTGGGGACGCAGCAGTAGGTTGACGTTGAGAAGCAGGTGGTGAACATGTTTCCTGGCATCAATCCTACAGGGCATTTCTCTCCTTTCCTGATGCACTTCCCACCCGTGAGAAAGCAAGCGTCAGCCAATGCTTTAGTTAATTTTAATTATAACATTAAAAGCCTGTTATCAATAATATTTAATAGTATTTTAAAATGCATTACATAATTCTTTTCTATAATATCATAATGTTTTTGATTTTAAAGTCAGTTCATTGGCAATTTGATTTTCGCAATCAAGGTAACGAAATTTACCTTTTTGTTTTGTCCGTCTGTCCAACAGAGGATTTTTTTAGATAAAAAGTACAAGGTATAAGAGCCTATTGCTATCTTGTATGTAGGGGTGTGAGTGTTCCGGTTCCAAGAAACGGAACAGCGCTTGTTCCGTTTCTGTTCCGTTCCTGTTCCACTCTTCTCAAGACACAGATTTTCTGTTCCGTTCCGGTTCCGTTTCTGTTCCATGATGGAAACGGAACTGGAACAGAACCGGAACGGAACTGGAACAGAAGCATATGGAAATTTTTGTTAAAGAATCATTATTTTCAAAATCACTTGAAAATTCTTAAATAAAGAGGCGCGAAATCGTCATTTTTTTAAGTTTAAAAGTTTCTTATGTTTTTTGTGTGCTAAATTGCTTACTATTGTTTTATTAATCAAGTTAACGTTTTTTATTAATTGACATGACATTGCTTACGCCTTCATGTTCATCCAGCGATTCACGTATAGTTGACCTAACCATCGACAAACCAACTCCTAGAAAGAAGAAATCTGAACCAAACTACAGAATTCACTTTGATTATGACGATTCAAAAAAGAACTATAAATGAAAATTATGCAAGTAAACTTTGACTGAAAATCAACTTGTACAATTGAAAAACAATTTGAACCTTATTCAAAGCAATGTATTACAGCTCAAAATATGCCAAATTAGCTGAAAAATCAACAGGAAAGCTTGTACTCGTAGTACATGTAGTAATATCAAATTAGAATAAAAAAAACTTCTGTTCCGGTTCCGCTTCTGTTCCTTGTTAATTTTACTGTTCCGTTTCTGTTCCATGTCGCTACTGTTCCGTTCCGTTTCTGTTTCCATGAAGAAACGGAACGGAACGGAACATCACACCCCTACTTGTATGTATCTTTTACAAATATCTTAAGCGTATAAAAGTCCCATTAAAGGCCCACAAAAGTACTTTCTGCCTGAAAATTGAATTACTTAATTGTCTAAATAATAATCTTAATCATAAGTAGTAACTATGATTTAATTTCAAACAACTTTTCGTCTCAAGACTAAATTGATGAAATGATGATGCACTATATTAGTGATGAAATTACCTGAAAGGCAAACGAGCAGGGCGATGCAAATGATGACAGTTTTTGATGACATTGTGCAACAGAAGGCTTAATTAAGATTAGAAAAAAGTGATGGTAATTTGATGACGGTATTAAAATTTCCTTTGAATCTGCAGTTGCTTATATCTCATGAGTGAAAACATTTCGCCTTAGCATAGCGGTGTCTGTGGTTTACCTAAATAAGCCATACCTCACGTTAATTAAACTAATCATATTAAGTTAATTAGTTAATCACCTTAGGCAACTGCTTCAGGAAGTTGCTTTATTTAAGTTGAACTTTTTAGCCCGAGCCAGGGTTTATGTGAGAATAAGTGGATGTTACAAAGTAGCGAAAGACCATTAAATGTCTAACCGAACTTAAAAAACCCTAATTGGAGAATAATTAATGTACAAAAAAGACACTTAAGCTAAGATTCGAATTCGATTGACCTAACTTTAACTTAATTACAATTGACAATTAGTTAATTGTATTTAGAGCCTTCAGTAAACGTTGGAAATGAGACGGACAGAACGAAATCATAAAGTATCTTTCGCTTATCTAATAAAAATAGCCAAAGGTCGTTGAAAAATCATTTTCCATTTATTTCCAATAAATACTGCGGATTTCGATCCAATTGTCCTAGTTAATACTCTCTTGAGTTAAATATGGTCTGTTAGTTAAATTTAGGCTTGAGTAATTTTAGGGCATCTAATTCAGAGTTACCAATTAATCACCATAGTTACCAACTTGACCAGAGTTTGTAGACAGACGTGTTTTTGGAGTGTTATAATCAGAGAGATCACCCGTTAAGTACCATTTGTCCAAGATATCATTGTCAAGTGCTAAATAATAGGTACTTAATTAACATATTAACCCTTCTCAATTAACTAATTAAACCAGTATTAGCCATTCTCAATTAAACAATTAACCCGATATAACATTTTCTGGAAGCAGTTCTGGAATGGAAGTTTATAATTCGATCAATATCAGTAGCCGACATCCCCACAATTAACTGTAATTAGCACCCAATTACTCCAACAGAGTAAATACAATATTGCAACCTAATTACAATTATGTTAATTATTTCTTTCCTTGTTAATTTTAGTTACAATTGTCATAATGCTTTTCTTTCGTAGGTAAGGTTAATTACAATTAAGTTAAATCTCTTTTTGTAAATAATCAGTGGAATGGCCAAAGGAATTGTTCAATTTTCATTTGTGATTTGCACTGTTTTGAGTAAAGCTGTAGTTGCACTTTTGCCTTAAAATTACATAATTGCTCTAATTACATTTTGATGCAATGCTACAAATCTCTGTACATCGTACAATGCCAATCATTACAACTTACGTCTAATTACAATACATGCCAATGCAAACATCAATGTTGAGTTTACAAGGACATTACATAGCACATACTCATCCGCGCATGCGCAGTGATGTAAAACGATTTTGATGCACGCCGATTTACAAGTTTACAGGCACAGGTAATTGGATTCGCAACACATATGCACCGACATCAGCGCAACATATGTTCAAACGGAAACATGCTTGTGACATACAAATGTTAGCCACTGATAATAATTACTAAATATGGTGGTGCATACAAAGCACATCTGGCGGTAGATTTGGAGGTTGAATCACCTGTACGAAATTTTAAGTAGACGGTATTGATTTAGTTAATTACAATTAAGTAGCTTAAAACAAATAAGTCCAGTAATTTACAGGTTTAAGTAGGTTTGGTAATTAACTTTTAAGTCAGTTAACTTTATAGTTTAGTTAACTAGTGTTCATAGCTTTGATGCAAAAAAGCACATTGGGTAATATTTGGAAGCAATCACCTGGACTCAACTCTAAAATAAGTCAGCGTTGCTTAGAGTTAATTGACAATTAAGTACTCGAAGCACAGGAAGTCCACTAATTTACAATATAAGTTAGCTAAAAGTGGAGTTTTCTAACTAATGACCAATTAGCTAACTGTGATTTAGTTAAGTAGTGTCCATAGTAGCAATCATGCAACTCTACAGCGTTGCCTTTAGTTATTCACGACTTAAGTACTCGAAGCCAATCAGTCCAATAATTTAAGTAGTCTTGACAATTAGATAAGACTGGAATTGGTCAACTAAGTTAATTGTAGTTTAGCTAACTCTGATTAGTTAACTAGTGTTCATAGCTTTGTGACGAGGTCGTTGAGGCCGAGGTTGTCCGGAATGACGATTTCGTCCAATTTGATGCTAGAGGGGTGATATGGGAACTTGACAGGGAGGAGGTGCTTGGTGTCCATGAGCAGTTGGGTGGACTGCTCGGGTCCTATCTTGCGATTGGTCAGTTTCTCCTGAACCTTCTTGATGAAGGCGGAGCTTATGCGAAGCTCCTCCTCATCCGCCGTGAAGAGGTGGAGGATCTTGATCACCTGCCCCACCGTCAGCTCATCCACCATTTCACACACGAAGTCAACGTCCTTCTCACTCTTGTTCGCCTGCAGGAGACGACTCGCCTGAAAAAAGTAGAGAGAAAAGTACGATTAGATCATATAAAAGCCGTATTTTTCAGAAGCGGTGGACGCCTTTGGGAGCTGGCTCAATGGCTAAGGCTACCTTCAGTTCGGAAGGGGGCGCGGGTTCGATTCCCGACAGAAAGATTTTTTTTCTGAATTATTTGTTGCTGTGTGATTTACATGTAGTAATAAAAGCGGTGTTTTTAAAAATTGATTTCAGTTTTTTTTTGACAAGTTTTCTTTTGGCCTAATGGTTAAGGTTACTTTCAGTTGGGAATGGAGAGCGGGTTCGAGTGGAGGTAGGTGCATTTAATGTAATTACCTGAATGATGGGTTGGAGGATGGGTATGATGGAGTCCAACTCCTTGTCCCTGCACCACTCCTCCAGTGTCGAGATGTTGTATCGTATCTGAATGCCATTGGACCAATTGCAGAGGTCCTTGCGGAGGAGGAGGTTGTTCATGGAGGCAGCAGTGAGGTAGTAGAAGAGCTGCTTGAAGATCTGGCTAATCACCTCCACGTCCATTTGGAACGACAGGAGGAGGTCGTAGTTGGCACTGCAATCAAAGTTAATTACAATTAATTAACTAAGTTAATTGAAAAACTTAATTGTCAATTAAAGTGCAATCCTCATTCATCGAACGCTATTTCAAAATCAGACATTTAGGTTACACCCTTCGGAAAAAAACATGCAAATAATTTAAAAAACCTACGCTTTTCGTATTGTGAATATCCTACGTTTTTTGCCTAAAAATGGATAACTTCAGTTTTGTGAATGACAGAAAATTGATAATTTCATGTATCATGTTCTAAAGAAGTTGAAAATCTCAAAAAAAAATTCATTTCTTTTAAATCGCAGTAAATGGATAATTTCATATTTTAAGTTGAAAATGTTAAGTTGTTTTTTAAATTCGGCTCAAGTTGGATATTTTCATATAGTTTTGATGAGAATTGACATCAAGATTTCATATTTTTTTGTTCAAATGATGTCACTTTTGATGACATGAGTTGGGGTGACCTACGTGAGTTCCCTCGTGAGCCTGTCCATGGGCTTGGATGCCTTGTCCTTGTGGTTGACGAGGACTGAGGTGAGGTCTGGACTGGACTCGAGGATGGCAGGGACGATGAGGGGCTGGACCTGGTCCTCGAAGTTCTTGATGAGGGCGACGTAGAAGCGGAGGCCCAGGTCACTCAGCCCCTGACGAAACTCAATAAGGTCAAAGTTCACGAGGCACTGCTCGTTCTGGCGCGGTGTGTTCTCTCGGACGAAGGCAGGCTCTCCGCTGTACTGCTTAAGGTTGTGGAGCAGACGCAGGACGTTGCTCAGCCACAGGAAGTTGTACTCCAGCTGGTTCCTCTTCTGAATCACCTGAAACAAAAATTCACTAGAATTGAAACACAACTCACTCAAAATTAACAACTGAACAGAAATTAAACATTTAAATTAACAATTTTACCCAAAATGTGTATCAAAATTATCAATTTTACCTAAAATGTGCATCAAAATTAACAATTTTATCCGTAAGGTACTTAAAAATTAAAAATTTTATCCATAAGGTGCATCAAAATTAACAATTTTATCCATAAGGTGCTTAAAAATTAAAAATTTTATCCATAAGGTGCATCAAAATGAACACTTTTACCCAAAATATGCAATAATGTGAACAATTCTATCCATAAGGTGCATCAAAATTGGTTGATGTAAGACTGGCCCCCGTACATTGTCGCCTCCCGTTCAAATTTTAGCGCTTTTTTCATTTTCTCAATTGTCGCCCCCCATTGTCGCCCCTTTTGATTCAACTTCTGTACACCAGGGAGAGAGCAGTCGATTATGATTTGGCAACAGCGCTTGTGACTCCCATTGTCGCCTCCCAATGAATTTTCACCGCAAGTACGGCCGAACTTACGCTTAGAACTTAAGTTTGGGTTTATTAATTT
>VYYI01001560.1:0-18806 GCA_021029175.1 Bilobella aurantiaca
ATGAAGTATTCAAATTAATTCCCGAATTAAAAGACATGTCAATCGTCCCTGTCGTCAGTGTCTGTACTTGCAGATATGTTTAGTTTGCAATTCGCAAATAGTAGAATTGGTGTTGGTCGCACTCGCAAGGCTTAACATGCAGTTGTAATTCATCGCTTTATTTTCTGGTTTCGCTCCTGCTTGCTTCTCGTGGTCATTTGTTATTCTTTTAATTGATTATTTCAGAGTTAGCTAACCCTGTACATGCAACCACTGAAAAAACCTTAGAGTTGTTTGGCTTAAAAATCTATCATTGAAAATGTATATTGCCTAATATAAGGTCAGCGTCTGTCGTCAACCATCATCGTTATTATTACTTTTCAAGGGGCGGAGGCTGAGGTATTATGCTACTCTGACTGGAAATCTGGTAGTGGTAACCATATCCATTTTAGTTGGATAAACCACATTTAGCTAGCTGCTAGTAGGTAGTATATGACTTTAAGGTTTAACAAATTAGTTTTATTATTCGGGTAGATGGTTATTACGAAATTTATGAGCAAATGGGAGTGGTGCAAGATATGACATCATGTCGACCTCAACATAAATATTTACTCTTTGTAAACGATAAGACTCTCTCAATAGTAGTTTAGGTTTGTCATAATGTCAACTAATTGGTTAATAATAGATAGTATTTCACATTTAAATTAATTTGATTTCTTAACAACTTTTCAAGAGCTGTAACTCATATTCTTCGTTCATAGGTCATCACCGCATCACCTTTAACCAAACCGCGTCAGCAAGTCCAATTTCTGAGTCATTGTGTCAGCTTCTCTGGGAATTATAAACGGAAGTGCGAAACCTTGGGAAAGAATTACACCGCAAAGTATTCTCGACGCATCTACAAATAAATTGTTGACGATATCATAGCGGCAGTGCAACATAATTTGGAGGAATCTACGAGTGCAGTTGGCGGAAGTTCTTCAAAATCGTAGTATAATATAGTGTGCTGTCATCTTGTAATAGTACCGCTGGCACCAATCCAATATTTTCAAGATTCGATAAGTTCGACAAAGTGATATATTCGCGTGCGTGAATTGTAACTTTAGACGTGAGAAAGAAATATTCATCTAGCATGTACTTGTCGTACTTTGGCAAGGATCTTCTAACCCTTGGGACTACGAAGTTCACTTAAATTATACAATAACCAAACCAGGGTTGCCGGTGCGTTATTAACTTGGTCGAGTCTCCACTCCAGCAAAGTCGTGTGATTTTCTACGCTATCGTTTCGGTTGAATGGGAATTACTGTGAAGACAAGACGGGTACAAGGACATTATTTGAAGACATTTTGAAGTAACACGCATTGCTGTGGGGATGTGATTGCGGAGCAATAATCATTGAATAGCTACACCAGGAGCAGATTTGGAACTTGGGAGATTAGTTCACACCTGAAGAATACTCTTGCCTCATAATGGGAAACAATTTAGGTTCCTATCGTCGAACAACAGGAGTTAATGGAACGAGTGGGAAAATTGGTTACGATAAGGCTGAGACGCTCAAAGCTAATATCCGACCACAGACAGGTATTGGGATCCTTGAGGATAATGACTCAGGCGGATTCGGGCTTGGATCGAACAGAAATACTCTCCTTCAACCGGGCAACACAAATAGTCTCATTCTATACCCGCCCGGAAGTGATCCAACACAGAGCTTTGTTCGAAATCGGAAGGATCTACTCAGCATGAGGTCATCCAAGTACTCACCTAAAACTGTGTCGCCAATGCCTAGCTCAGATGAGCTGGAAAAGAGATTTACAAAAGTACTTGTAAGTTAACAAATTAAGTTACACAAAATACTTTACATTATACTAAAAGAACCCCTTACACATATGTTTCTAAACAACGCATTTTTTAACAGCAATAACGTACTTTTCTTAGTCCAGTTTAACTGGAGAATAATCGTTCCTTTGCCTACTTAAGTTAAATCAAATTCTCCTTCAACTTTATGATCAGTCCATGTCAAAATGTTTGTTTTTTTCTAATTTCCGTCGTACGTTGTAAATCAAGGTTGTTCCACCAGAAATGATAGAAGGGTCCCTTTATAGTCGTTCCAATCGAAGTTTGTCCTAAATGAGGAAAACAGAAATCGTTGCAGCTTCCTTCCTTCCTATTGTATTATTGAAAAGATATCCAATTGCTCTTCAGTGTTCAGTCATTAACATACATGTAAGTTAAAGAGCTTAGCTTTATCCTTTATCAGTGTAGCAATGGTAAAAAGCAAATTAGAGTTTGAATTCGCGTAACTGCTAGAGCTGAGGCAGAGGCGAGGTTAGGTTGGCTTTAGTATTGGCTAGCGCATAGCCATAGCGTGATTTTATAAGAATTATAATACTGCTTTACCAAGCATTCAGCTTGATTGGTGTATTTGAAGCTAGTTATTCTAAATTTAATTCTCATCATGCCTAGGGTTTATAATGTTCCTAAAATTGAACTGGAAGATGAAGGTTTATTTTGACTAATTTACCTCAACTTAGAAATCATATCGCTCCTTTCAAGCAAAAATTGTTAAGCATATTGCAGAAGGTCGCATTAACCCCAGACAGCCCTTCCTTCCCTTCACCTATATTTAGCATTGTTTTCATATATGACGTACGAGTAATGAATGATCCTTATTACAGTGCGATAGTGCGAATATGTCCTCAAAGGCGATCAGTGAAGAAAACTTCCACAAATAATAAAAACAAGACTTTGATTTATTTCATTTTGAGTTTCCAATGAACTTAAGAATGACTTAAAACACATTGAAATATTAAGTACCAAATGAGCGAGAATGAGTCGATCAATCAGCTGAACTGTAAATGTTGTTCGTTTTACTTACAGGCCTCTATGGATCTTCCGCCTGATAAAGCAAAGTTGCTTAAGCAGTATGATGATAAGCGGAAGTGGGAAATTGTTTGTGATCAGGTAAGCTACCTTGGGAAATTGTTTGTGATCAGGTAAGCTACCTATATGGATAATTTAATTTGAATTTTTAATTCACGTTCTAACTTTGATGCTTAGGTTCTCGTGCAGGCCCGAGATCCACCTGGAAGTTACCTGCGAAAATTACAGACATACTTGGATCCCAAAGCCTCCAAAAGTTTTAAAGTAAAGATTCCGCCTATTTATCATAAAAGCTTGGAGTCGGAGCAAGTCTTTTTTTTTTATAAATTCACAGAAACGCAAAGGTGTTGGAGATGCAACTTCTACACAAGTGCTTAAGGATTTAGAGATTTCTTTGCGCACAAATAATATAGAGTACGTTGTAATTTTGTTTTAGTTCTTTAAAAGAATAAATGAGTCTTTAGCATTTGAAATGATTTTCTTCGTAATATTGTAGATGGGTTCGAGAGTTTTTGAATGAGCAGAATCGTGGCCTGGAGGTGCTTGTTGGGTACTTAAATTTTCGTCTAGTCATGATGAGGTAAGTTTTTACTAATTCATTATTCTTATTAATATATGTTGAGTTGAGCAACTTAGAAGAGATTTTACTAACAATGAAATCGATCTGGACGCTTTATGAACAAGAGGCAAATACTAGGTAGATTTAGAGTTGTGTGACCTCTTCGTCTGGCCCCGACGAGCTTTGTTGGTTTTTACGAAATTCAAGTAGAACTAAATATTTGTGCAATAAAATTAATACGATATATTTTAAAATGTAGATAAAAATAGTTGTGAAAATCAGGATATAGAATTCATGAGTCAAATACAGCCAGGTTGTAATTCCAATTAACCAACAGCAAACTCCCAACCGAAAGCACAATTTTGACCTGGTAGTATTGTCCTAAAATGGTTAATATTTAAGTATTAATTACAATTTAGGACCTTATTCTTCAACTATGTGATTAATATTTTCATTTTAACTTTTGTATTTCAAATTTCATGACTTGATTTTCATATTTAGTTGAGCTTATACGTTTAATTTACTAAGCTTTTGCATACTTTATTCACGGCGACGTATTTCAGTATTGCGACAAGCAATTCTACTGCATCCAGTGCCGACACAGCGAGAACAATTTCCAGAACAAAATCTATTACAAAAGATCCGCAATTTAAAAAAATTCTTTGGAATTGTGTGTAATTAATTTAAATATTATGTACAACCTTTTAAAAAATTTGTGAATGGAGATGTAAATTGACAGATAATATAGTTTGATGTTTCTGAACCTCGGCAATTGGCAATGTAATAGAGCTCAGAGCATAGTTTTATACTAATTGAGATCTGCAGGAAAGTTGCATTTAATTATTTTTCAATTTGATTTTAAAACAACATTTCTTAGATTAAGTTGAATACATAAAATTTCTTACGGTTTCCAGAATTGTAACTATTTTTACACAATTTCGCAAGACTTCCAAATTGGAAGGTTGTAAACTGCGTGCACAATTACACATATTCTAAGAGTTACAATAATAAAAATACAGTGATGAACGTAAATGACTGTATAAACTCAAGAAAATTGCCACTTGTTTTAGTATGTAGCGTTTTTCATCGACTGATCGGTGCATTTCTTTACGCTGAAGACAGCAATGACGTTTTGATGATCTATGAATTAATGATTCATTCGATTTGAATTTTAAAATAACAATAATTGTAGTATCTCACTTAAGGCTGACTTATATAAATGACTGTGAAGAGAAGTGACTGTGATTATGCTGTACATCTTGCGATTTATTTTTCCATCATCAGCAGAATGAGTAGCAATCAAGGGAGTTAACGGCCTATTAAAATGACAATAAATGGAAAATAAGGAGGACTTGCACTCATCTCGGGAAGAGTAAATCTCCGAAACTTGTAGTTCACAAATCACTAACCAGTATCTGAAAAAAAAAACCTGTACATATATGTTCTTTATCAAGATGAATCTAACGCCAGGCTAAATAAAACAATTTGAATACAACCGATAAAGAATTTTGTTTCTTGAATTCGTGTAGGGATGAGGAGCGACAACTGGCAGAAGCGGAAGCCCAGCAAAGTAGTAGCCTTGGAAATCTCAGCAACGGTGGAGGCGGGGGCACGACTGGTACCCTTAAGTCCATTTCAAACGGAAACAGCTCCTCTGGAAGCGGAACGCTCGGTCACAAAAGTATGGGGAGTCCCGGAGCAGTCAAGAAAAGACAGTCGAGGCTACTTACGAAGTTAAACATGGGTGATGCTAAAGACGATATTCATGTAAGAATTTACTCGGAGAAAAAAAAATATTCATCGAATATACCCATCATTATGGAATTTTAAATTGATTGTTAAGTGTTTATATGTACAGGTTTGTATTTTGTGTCTTCGTGCCATAATGAACAATAAGCATGGCCTGAGCAATGTTATTCAGCAACAGGAAGCTATCAATGCAATTGCGCTTAGTCTCAAACACAATAGTCTGCGAACGAAGGCGTTGGTGCTGGAACTCCTGGCAGCGATTTGCCTTGTCCAAGGAGGGCATAAAATAATTCTCAAGGCGTTTGATAATTTCAAAGACGTGAGAATTGACTCGTACTCAGACTTCTAACAAATGGAACTCGAATTTCGTAACCATGCGTATACAATATGGCGTAGAAAACAAATTCAACAACTTCTAAACAAATGGATCTGTCTGAATGCGCGAATTTGCAAATCTCAACCCAAAATTTTCTCCAAAACAAATTTTCTGTAGATCTAGATCAGGAAAGTGCAGAATCCCAAGTATAGAGCTATGGGATTCAGTCAAGCGTTCAAAATGGCAAGTGTCGTTTGCCTAGAAGTTGTTAAATATGTTGTGTCTACAATACATGTTAACATGGTTACAAAATTCTGGTGCCTCATAGCTTCCATTGTACGAGCTTATAAGTCTGTGCATGGGATCCTTTGTAAATTTTTGATGTATGAATCTTAGGTTTGCCTTGAGAGACGACGCTTCGAGACGCTGGTAGATCACTTTATGAACTTCGAGTTTTTTCATGTTGAATTTATGGTAAGTGACAAGAGTTGAGATTAAATATTTTAGAAATTATATTTATAGGTAAATGTTCTTACAGGCGTCATGCATGCAATTCATAAATATTGTGGTCCATTCCTGTGGTAAGTATATGTCTCTTGAACTGGACAGTGTCTTGCGAAAACTATTTAATGTACAATTTTTTTGTGCTTTATTTTATTTGTAGATGATATGAATGAGAGGGTTTACCTCCAGTACGAATTCTCTGAACTTGGAATCGATACTTATCTTGAAAAGCTTAAAAATACGCCGTCCGAAGAACTGAGGGTAAAAGATTACGTCGAATTAATTTCCAAGCTGGATTACTTTGTGGTGGTACTGGTAACTTAAATTTCCAATGTTACTCAGGTGCAAATCTCTGCCTACCTCGACAATGTCTTTGATGTTGCTGCTCTTATGGAAGATAGCGAGACAAAGTCTGCCGCAATTGAGCGTGTTTCAGAATTGGAAGATGAAATATCACTGGTCAAGGAAATGTATCAAAAATTGGAAATGGACTCACTTTCCAGGATGGTTGGTAAGTACTCTTGAGTTAAGTCTTTTTTTTAACTAAACGAAATTATATAAAACTCAAATATCTTGTGTTTTTAAAGGAAGAACATTATTGAATTTATGCTGAAATATTCTTAAGTTTTTCATTTAAAAAATAAAATCAAGCATAATATCAAGGGGTTGGAGTATTCTTTCTTGTAACACCTATCTCGCAATACTTATAATTTTATTGACTTGCATTTGATTTTGAAACTAATATTACAGAACTTGAAACGCGAGTTAAAGAAATTGCTGACGAGCGAGATACCCTTATTTCCAAGCAAAAAGAAATCAGCGAAGAGGTTACGACGCTTCGACGGACCGTTACTCAAAAGGAAGAAGAATCTAGAAATCTAATGGAGAAATTCCGCAAAAGCGGAAGTCATATCACGGAGGCGGATTCAACATCCAAGAGTCCAGTACCTATGGCCACAGGTCTGTCACCAGCTCCACCACCCCCGCCTCCACCAGCTCCACCTATGGCGGCTCCTCCGATGCCCCCACCACCACCATCATTTCCTGGACTTGGTGGACCCCCACCTCCGCCTATGTTTGGTGGTAAATCAAATATGACAATTAAAAGAGCACTCCAGCCCAAATGCAAACTGCCGACACTGAATTGGACGGTA
Source organism: Bilobella aurantiaca (assembly GCA_021029175.1). Classification (NCBI taxonomy): domain Eukaryota; kingdom Metazoa; phylum Arthropoda; class Collembola; order Poduromorpha; family Neanuridae; genus Bilobella; species Bilobella aurantiaca. Next base: position 7,142 of record VYYI01001560.1, read on the forward strand.
ATTACAAATTCTGATCGGATATTTTATTTTCATTGCGCGAACTTTTAACTAAACGGCTTTAATTCTAATGTCAACTAAGGTTTTGAAACCAAGGGAGGTGAAAGGCACTGTGTTTAATCAATTGGACGATTCGAAATATTATAATTCCATTGACTTTGACGATTTCGAAAAAGTTTTCAAAATCGGACCTGCGGGAGGCGCTGGTGAGTTTTACCTTTTACGTTTTTGCTAGTTAAATATTGTGCAAGTGTATTTAATTTTTAGCACAACATTTGGATGAAGCCGATGGGGATTTGTCGAGCCTTGGTTCCAAGCGCTTTAAAAAACCAGAAGCCGTTACCCTATTGGAGCACACGCGTCTTCGAAATATGGGTTAGTAATTAATCATTTTACCATTTATAATGATCAAGTTAAATACAGTATAGTTTTATAAATTGTATTGTTACACAGCAATTTCTCGGCGAAAGTTGGAACAGCCTATTGAAACTGTTGTGCGAGCTGTGAATTCACTTGATCTAAATGTTCTAAAGTTAGAGCAAGTTGAGATTCTGCAACGAATGGTCCCTAACGAACAAGAGGTAAACCGAAACCCCCGTCTTAAAATTTGATTTATTGTGACCTTCAACATTTATTTTATAGTCCAAGTTATACCGCGAGTACACAATCTCTCGGAAGGACTCGAATTTACTAACAGACGAAGATAAGTTCCTTCTTCAATTGTCAAGGATTGAAAGAATTTCAACGAAGCTAGCAGTGATGGTAAACATTTTAAACCTTTGGATATATCTGCCTCTTTCTTTGTTTTTTTTAAATAACTTAAATTGACTAGATTAAACTTTGCTTGACAAATTTCTTTCTAGTTATTTTTTTCATATCTTTATTTTACAGGCTTACATTGCAAATTTCACTGAAACAGCGAACATTATCCAGCCGCAAATTCATGCGCTAATTATGGCCTCAAGATCCGTTCGAACTTCTGAAAGATTCCATCAACTTCTGGAGATTATTTTGGCTTTTGGAAATTATATGAATTCTGCGAAGAGAGGCCCGGCATATGGCTTCAAGATCCAGGTAAATTCAAGTCTACTTTAAACTCAAATTACTGAGTGTAGCATTAGCGTCCCATTCTACTATTATTATATCGCTAAATCATTGAATTATTATTCTATATTTTGTTTCGACAGAGTTTAGAATGTTTGACAGATACAAAGTCTGTGGACAGGAGGCAATGCCTAATGCATTACCTTGTGGAAACAATATCAGCGAGGTTTCCTCACCTTGCATCATTTGAACATGAGCTACAGTTTATTGAAAAGGCTTCACAAGTCTCGCTAGAAAACATTTTGAGCGATCTTCATGATCTGGAGAAGGGAATGGAATTGACAAAGAAAGAATCCGAATTTCTGAAGCAAAAGAACGAAGTGAATCCGGTAAAATTAAAGTTCATAAAAATCTTGAAAGCAGTAACCACTGATTCGGATTACCCATAGGTTATGCGTGACTTCTTGGCTACAGCTGAAGACAGACTGAATAAAATCAAAGCGGAGTGCAAAACGGCTGTTAATGACTTCGGTGACTGTGTTGAATTTTACGGGGAAGAACGTCAACAAACAAGTACAACGACGTTCTTTTCATCACTACTAAAGTTTGTCAGAGCTTACAAAACTGCTGAAGGGGAAAATGAACAAAAGAAACGTGTTTCAATGAAAGCTCAATCACCACCAGAACCTGTCAAGGCTCCTGCCAAGAAGCAGCAGGTAAATGATCTTATGCGTAAAACTAAATCATTGAAAATAGAAAAATGTTTGAGCGCAATATGTTTTCCCTTTTAGGAGGCTCTTATAAACGAGCTGAAGCGTCGCCAGGTTTCTGAAAATAACAAAAAGCTACAAGAAACTTATCATGGGGCCCTTGAAGATATACTGTCTGACCTCAAAAATGAACCATACAGAAGAGCTGATGCCCTACGACGAAGTCAGCGCCGAAAAATTGATCAGCGCCTTTCACGAAACTTTGATGAAATGGACGTCTGAAAGTTGTCATTTTCAAATTCTTCCGCTGAAACCTATATTCTCAAAATCGCCAATTATCTTTTTAATGCTTCAATTTATGTACTCATTCTTTTAGTCACTGAGCACTGCAGTATAAATGGCTGTTGCGATGCACACCCCAGCTCAGTTTACCCAACTGAGATATTCCTGAATTCGGGATTCTTCCTCCAACTTATTTTTCTATTTGGAAATTAAGGTATAGTTCTAAAGAAAAATATGCGTGTAATTTAGATGTGATGTGACGGGAAGTGTCTCGCTGCCAATTACTCATCTACTCCTCCCTTAAAAGTGCCTTTTTGCAAACGAATGTTCAAGTGCTTCAACGTACATTTTATACTATTATTACTCAACTTAATTACTTGTGTCATTCTTTGTTATTAATAATTAACTCATCCGCCTTTGTGATATATTTGGATGAAAAGTCCTATTATTCTTCCTTCCCTGTTGACAACCAATGCTGAATGTGATTGCGATCTGATTATAATGAAACGAAGGCGTCCTTTTGCTAAGCGCTTGAATAGACTTAAGCAATTATTGTTCAATCCTAGTGTTACTTATTATTCTTTAACTATTTTGTTCCATTCCAACTTCCAGTTCAATATGACAATAAAATATTGAGATCGAGTCTGTAAAAACGTTTTATGAACTGTCAAACTCTAACTGAATTAATGGAGAGACAACAGGGAACAAAACAACAAATATAAAAAAAATGTTTAATTTAAAATCAAAGTATTACGGTACGATGCCCCGTTTACCAGAAAAAGTTCGTTACACACTTTCCAATTGGTGAGCGAGAAGAACCCGGTTTGCAGCGTCCTCTGGTCAGTGCTCCAGAAGCGTAATCCACTACACTAAGGTCGGCACATACCGGAAATGCAATGCCTGGAAGAAATTCTACCCTTTGACCGGACGTACATTCCGGTGCGTGGCTTCCTGGACGTATACATCGACCATTGAAAAGTACAAAATCAGCGCCATCCCTATTGGAGCGAGCGTCAAAAGAAACAGGAAGACACGGATTTGGTTCGCATCCGAATTTTGCCTGTACCTCATTCAGTGTCAGCCATTCTCCAGTCTTACAAGGGCCCTGAAAATAAGTACTTGCCAAGTCTGGGTCTGGAATAGTTCCTTAAATTGTGATTAAAATACTTGCGAAAAAATTGGAAAGCATTTGGCTGTTTCTGGATCATGTATAAGCGTCATGTGTCCTTTGCCAGTAGGCTGCTTACAGTGACATCCACCGTGTAGGTCATCCTGTGTGTCTAACAATCCTTCAAAAATCATGTTTTCAGGACATGGGCCCATTGAACCAGCCTCATAGCAGCGTTGCGTCCTTTCATGAAAGTAGTAGCTGGACAATTGCAAACCACTTTCTGTGCCGCAGAGGTCGTTTTTCCTTTTGAAATTTTGTCTTAAGATTTCGTTGAAACAAACGGTAAACAAATTTGCTATTTTAATGACTTACGTATTTGGAAACCGGATATGCGGTGATGCGCCATCTTCGTCACCAAAAAAAATTTGAGGTTTCTGAAAATGTGAAATTTGACGACTCGTAGGACTAAAAGTTCCGGAAATGCATATAACTACGTTTCTTAACAATACGGACGAAAATAGTAGAGTATTTAGAACATATTTTTTTCGAAAATTGTAACAACTATATCTACACATTGCTGACTGTTGACTTTGATTTCGATACTCACCTATGTTTTCGATCCTAAATTCTACGTAATTTTAAGGAAAGTCAACCTTACAGAGTATACAGATACCGAACGAACGTTGTCAGTTCTTAAACGTAGTTTTCGCCTAAGCAAAACAGTTCTTCACCTTTTAGTCATTAATTTCTGAGAAAATCAACTCGAGATAATAATAACCATAAATTAACCATTCATTTAGTTGACTTTTCAAGGATAAGGAAACTTGAATTTGCGCAATAAGCGTCATTTGAAGGAAGCTTTCGTTTTTAATAAAGAATAAAGAATTGTCTATTTCTTGGAAATATCTCGGCTCATTATATGATCAAATAAAGTTTATTCTTAATAAATTGGATTCGAATTAAATTTTGTGACACATTGGGATAGGTTGACAGGTATCGAGCTTGTAGGCTTGTCCACAAAATATTGGGGTCATGACACACGTCGTTGGTGAAGGACATATTTGTTCCTCACATGTGACTGGCTGCTTGCGTCCTTCTGCAACCAAGTTAATTTTGTATTTAAAATTGTGATTGGTTAACGTTAATAACTTCCTAACTTCCGATCGGGAACTAAATTTTTATCAGCAGCTAATTTTAAACACTAATAATTAATAGAGATTGGTAAAGTTACAATAAGTGATGTGAAGATTATTTTCATTCACATTATTACCATCTCGGACTCGATTTCGATCTGTAAAAAAACCCAAACCATTAAAAGACCGTTAACCGCATAGGAAATAGTTTGGTAATTTAAAATTATTATAATTTCTAAATGAATCTTATAATTAAAGTAAAAATCACTTCGAATTATTCTGTGTAACAGCAAAAGTACTATTAGTTAAAATTATATTTAAAAAAATTACCATCTTGTGTCCTGTTTCGGTCTGCAGGAAAGAAAATGAAATCAAGTTAGAAAAAAAAACCTTAAACTAAATGCGAAAATGCGATATAATACGTCGGCGTTGGCATTAAGAAAAAGCTTATGTTATAAAATGGTTCACCTTCTTGAGCACGATTTCGATTACGATTCCTGTTCCGACCTTGGGCTTGTATTGTACTTGTACAAAGGATTATTGAGATTAATATTAATAAAAACGTGAAATAAATGGTGGCTTTAGGATTCATTTTGAAGCGATATGGAGATTGAACTTTATTACAGCAAGTTGATTCTAAATGATTTTAGAAACCAAGATTTAAACGATTATCCTGTCAAAAAATTCCTGTCAAGATTATTTAGCATCGGAAAATCATTTAAGCGGAAATGTCCCTCATAATTTATTCTTCATTTATATTTTTGAAAAGAAAATTATGTATGTCCAGTCCAGTCACATGTCAAAGTCCTTTAAAGTAAATAAGTAATAATGTTTTAAGTTAAATAGCTTCTGGCAAAATAAGCAGGGTGGAAGTGAGGCATTCGAAATGCAATTTCAGGAAGCAACTTGGCAGAAAAAGTTATTTCCAGGAAATTTTTCTGAAATGATTCGTATATTTCGAAGCTTTTTAATTTATTTTGTTTTAATTCATCGCCCTTATTTACAAAAAAAAAAGTAAAAAAAAAACATGTTGTAAATTGTGTAAAAAAATCATTTAGGCAAAAGTTTTCTAACGTAAAATGTAAATAGTCAATGTGCACATTATGATGAATAGGAAAATTGTGAATAGATACTTTTTGTTGATGTGGATCGTATTCGACATTCCACTTTCTTCAGAATCGTTTCCTCAAGGTGACATCTTCACTACTGGTGCAGCACCAGTGGGGGAATCAACGAATCAAAAAATTAGAAACCTTTTAGACGGTCTTCGGGTATATCGCGCTTACGCCTCAAACCGACAACCTGAAGATAGTACACTGAAACATGGCTCCGCCTGCGAACTACATCAGCCAGCGACTCCAGATCCACAGTCAGATCAGAGTGAAGAGAGGAATCCAGACGGTAATGGCGGAGAACCTGACATGTGCCTACAGAGTTCAATTGCTGAGTTGAGGAACCCGATCTACGCACATGCGCTTGCATGTGATCCTGCTCTCAACATTTGTCTCTGTCTTGTTCGTTTTCCACATCAAGATGGAGGACAAACGGATGACGGAAAGTGTCCATCTTCGGAAGGCCTATTTTGTAACGACAATGACGACTGCGTCGGCGCACATCTCCAGTGCATGGAAAAGCCCTCCGGACAACCAAAAGCACGAAATGCCCTGGGTCAGCAGTATGACTACGCAGAGGAGGAAATGGCTAATGAAGAGAAATTTTGATCTACGATACAATGCGCAGTTGCAGAACATTGCGGCTGGTGCTTATGGCAGCACTCCAGAAGACGGTACAAATCCTAACTTAGAAAGTATTGGCGCTGGTGCGGCTGCTGATACTGGTATTCTTATTTTCCTAATTATTATTATTTGCTTTGATTTATTTGCGTACACTTAAAGCCCCCGTATCAAAAAATAAATAGAACCGAAACCTCGAAAACCTCCCAAAGTACCTTACAGGTAGACTAACTATGAATCAAGATCGTTGTTGAAAAAAGTATGGCTGCAACTTGTATTCGCAAGGTTCGGCCAATCACAAATCTCGCTTTTCGAATTCCATTCGGTTCCTTTTTGGCAAGTCATTTCCATTGGAATACCATGAACGCACCAGTAGTACTGCATGGGAAAGGAAACGATTAACTAAAAGCTCAGTATTTTTTCTGAGTAATTGTAATGATGATTTACTTTTTGGCAGTCCTTGTGAGCGTAATACTGCTGCTTTGAACAATCATAGGCGATTACCGGCAGGGGCAACTCGTTTTCACTGGTATCATCACCATCGCTGTTTTCAGGAGGACTCGGCGGTAGTACACTGATTGGTGTACCGTCAACTGGGCTTGGATTGTGGTGCGGTTCGGTCGTTGCAGGCGGATGACTTGAAGTGGTGGTCGTGGGTGGATGTTCCCAACTTGGAGGTGTACTAGCTTGTCCTGTGGGAACAGGAGGTTTCAGCCAATCAGGACGCGTATCTGGTCGTGGCAGTGCTACGGGCACAATGTAGCCCTCCATACCTACAAAATAAGTTTGAGTTCAGCGATTCTTATTTCCGGTAAAAGTGGATGCGATACCCTTTTGGAGAACATCTATAAGAACGTCCTTTTGACCACAAACGCCGCGGAAGTCGTCCATGTCAATTGCCCAGTTCATGGCCCCCGCATATCCCTTCTTCTTAATCCAGTCCATTTTGATTTTCAGCGAATCCGCATCTTCGTACCCAATCCAATTCTTGGCATAGTATGTATAAGGTACAAGGCCAACGTCGTCATAGGCTTTGGTCCAATTGGGGGACTTCATGTTAAGGCAAATCTAAGCCCACAATTAACTTCTCCGTAAATCATTACTTGTTAAATATTTTTAAGCCATGAATTACCTCGTAGTAGCTGATGAAGCCGCGAGCCCTTGTATAGTTTCCAGGGTCTCCACCGTTCATCCATTTAACAATGTACGATCCAGGCTTAGTGCTCTTTTCGTCGCCGAGTATGTAGCTCCGGCCGTAGAAAGCTGTTCCGATGACCAGTTTGTCAGGTTGACATCCCATGTCAACCCAGAGTTGCGTCCCGTCGTTGACATTAAGAGTTTCGTAAGCGTATTCATCGAACGGTCGCTTGTATAATGGGGTGTGCACATCCGCAAACCCCGCCCAATTCCCTCGTAAATCGTAGGTCATCACATGAACAGCACTCATGATACTGGAAATATCAATTTTCAAAATTTCAAACACAAGCCCTTTGATATATTTGAACAAGTGATTTAATTCTTCCACGTTATTACTCTACCTGCATAGTTCCCTAACATAGTATCCTTCTTGTAGCCTAAATTTTGCCACCGGAACTGCCATCGTAAGTTCCCAGGCGGGATTGGAAGCGTCAAAGGCAGTGCGCAACTCCTGGACGAACTCCAAAAACCGTTCCTTGTCAGCCATGGTGCCTCCACGGTCAGTGGCCGCAGGGTACTCCCAGTCGAGGTCAAATCCATCAAATCCATATTGTTTAAGAAATGCTAAAAATAATTCAATATCAGCGATATTTTTTACGGTTCGACTTCAAGCGTCTAAAATCAGTCCTTACCGACTATGCTAGCAACAAATGACTTCCTCCTGGCTGGAATCGATACAAGTTGGCTGTACTTCTTCCCACCCTGCGCAATTTTTAACATTTAAAAAATATCTTTTTTTTTTCTTCTAAAATTGAAAACGTATTTAGCTACAACAACAATGCTTAGCCTTTACCTCTCCCCATCCGCCCACGGCCACGGCAGTCTTCAGTTTCGGATTCTTCTCCCTCAGAGCGTTGAATTTCTTAAAATTTCCTTTCGTCACGTCCAGCTAACGATTGTTTAAAAAATCAGTTTAAAAATAAAAAAAAATCTCTACCCTCTTAAAGTACCCTCTTACCTCATCATCTAGAATCAGAGCCTCCCAGGTTACATTGGACACGCCAATGAATGCATATATCAAGTGCGTACACTTTGTATACGGAATGTCATCCACGGTGTACTTTCCAATTCCTGGGCGATACACGGCCCAATTACTGTAGTAGCAAACGACCCTAGCAGGCTTTCCGCCGCCACCCTCGGTTTCAGAATACGCTTCAGCGAAAAGTGGTCCAAATACCAAAATTAGAGGTACAAGGACAAAATGAGTAATTCGCTGATTCATGTTTCAAGCAGCCAAAGAATTTCGACTGAAGCGTAAATTTTATTAATTTTTCGTCAAATTGCAATAGTCCCAGCTTCTTATGACATGCTCCACTGACAATGTCGAAAATGGAAATGAAAATATATGTTGGAAGCGTTTGGGATTTTGCTGCGGCTTGGAATTGGAACCCCTTATAACGATTTCCAAAATGGAGATTTGAGATGTGGAGATGAAAAACTAATTTTAAGCTCGAGTCCATTGAAGCGTCTTTCCTAATGGAGAAATGATTGATGACAGATACAGTTTCCAGTTAATTAACATTCTTCTCCAGTCAATGATCTTTGGAAGATGCTGAGGTACTTTGGCCGTTTGCTAATCTCCGCCACTTGAAAAGAACCGTAGACAAAGCATTAGGGCACTTAACGAATTAACTCATTAGGAGTCACTTCTGCGGCCAAAATAACAATTCTAAACCTTTACTACCCTTCAGCACATCCAAGATTTCCATCTACTCTTTTTTCTTTTTCAAAAAAGCAAGATTTGGCTAATTCCGGTTTCAAAACTACTCAAAATTAGAGTCAGTTTCGAAAAAAAATATTTTATTCTAAATTACTGATTGTAATTTTCCAGAAGCCAGCTTAATGAGACTACTACAAGCAAATAATGCGCAGTACGGTAAAAAATTTATTTTCTTAATTTTATAAAAAAAAAAATCTGAAATTCTTCGTTTTACAAAAAAAGTCAAATATAAATTAAATATGGTTAAATGTTAAGTAAGATTATGACCAATAAGTTATGTAGAATTAGTTGGAGCGTTTGCACCCTCTGCCGCCTTCCCACCAAAGATGGAGTCAATAACAGTGTTTGCGACGCTGCGGACATTTTCGTTTCGGGTAAAGGTGAATGACCCTCTAAGGATGTCAGCTAAGCTTCCGGAATTCACCCCGCCGAGTAACGTCCTAAGGCCAGTATTTACGCGTTCAATAGGATATGGTGGCTGGGTGGGGAGCTGGGAGCTTATTTGCTGGAGAGTTTGCTCCAATTGGAGATTCGTGTCCCTCTTCGCGTCTTCGCTGACTCCGCCTCCCACGCCGACGCGAATGGAATCAGCGTCTCGAATTGCTTCAAAATTTGAACTTTGCCCATTTGATTCACTTTGATCCTTTATGGGAAGAGCAAGAGCGCTACTACTGCCATATTTACGGGCTCGTCGTAGCTCTTTCAAGAAGCGGATCACTGGCGTATAAGCGTCGTCCCCATGGTGGGGTCTGCAATCTGAAAGCTGGAAAAAATTATAAAAACAAAATGCTTCTGAGAATTTTTTAAAACTTACCGATACTGCGTAAATGCACAGAAGAAGCACTAAAAAAATGTTTGTATTCATTTCTGAAAAATGTCAGGAACAGGACCTTGCCACCTCGGGACCAAATACCATTTGAAATCTTCCAACTTCAAATATTATATTTTTACAGAGAAATTTTGCAATTTTATATAAAAACAAAACTATGTACACATTTCGGGTACACAGGGGCGGAGCCAAAGGGTCCCCAAAGAAAGAAAAGTAATATTGGTAACAGGACAAAAAAACGCCCCACTTAGCAATACTAGCCTTAGCAACCCAATCTGTATCGCGAAAGTTCACATGGGGAGGTAAAGTGGTTACGTTGACCTTCACCAACTTTTGACTTGCTCAATGTTAGCAATTAAATTAAGATTTTGTGAACATGAGGCCAATAACAATTGCAATTGCGACATCAAATCCCAGGTAAAAAAAAACGCTTAAACACGCCTAATATCCACGCACGCAACTATTACAGTTAAAATTGTGTTTTATTTTGGAACAACGTTCAACTCATTAGCATCACAATAATTCGAACATTGGCCTTTCATAAAGGTGATAAATCGGTTTCACCTGTAAACGCTACAATAAAAATAATAGTTCCTATAAACTATAGTTGACTCTTTTTTTTCAAAATCCATAGATTTCAAAATTGTTTGGCTTCCTTCTGAAAAGAGGAGTTGGGAGACATGTTTGAAAGGCACATGGACACTGCACTGAGAAAGGAACTTTGTACTGTTATAAGTCGAAACAAATTTAAATTGTTTCCATCAAGTTATCAAATATATCAAATCACACATCCGGAAGAACTAGAAACTGGAGGACGTGCTGACTTGTTTTCAACCGTCATCGATTTGGGGACTTCATCGGCGTCACCACCTATTGTACATTTGGCACTATTGAAAGCTTCCTTGTATTCCTCGAGCTCGTTCACTAGGGCTAGTTTCTCTGACTCGTCAAGCGTTGCGGATTCGTTCACGTATTTGGTTATTAGCTCCTTGAGGGGCTTTAGTAACACCAATATGATAGTTGTATTATCCTTGGATCCTTTCGACTTAGCTTCTTCCGCTAAGGCCAAACAGACTCTCTCGTGATTCACTGTTGAAATAATTCAAAGTTTGATTAAAGACTTTTCGATTTCCAACAACATAAACGAAATCTTAAAACCAAATTAAATTACGGTCCGAAACGAGCTTAGATTTGACTAATTCGTGACACTGTTCCGGTGTAACTTCATCCCAAAGCCCATCTGTAGCCAGAATAATGTATTCCTCAGTTCCGTCTAAATTTACTTTTGCAATATCAGGGGTTGGAATAACAAATTTCTTGAATTCAGGATCACCTATAAAAAGTCATAATTGAACATAATTGTTATAATTGTCATAATGGTTTCTAAAACCAGTAAAAAATTAAATTCGCAAACGGGAACTCGAACTCACCAATGGCTCTAGAAACAGCTAAACAACCGTTCACACGCCAAACGTCGGTAGAATCATATCTTGATACCTCTCCGCCAAGATTAACTATTCTCTCAATTTCGTCCTTGTAATTTTTTAGATTAAAATACCTTAGATTTCCGAAACTTGTGTTATTCAACAAAAACTAAACAAGCGTTTATACTTACTAGTCTTCCTGGTTTATGAGGAACTACAATAGCCTCAACTCCAGTACTACCCCTGTAGACCATTACTTGAGAATCTCCAACCCAGGCTACATATAATTTGTCTTCGACAAACAGAGTTAAGGCAAGAGTGGTCCCACTTTTGTGGTCAGTTGTGATGCATTTGAGTAGAAAGTCGTCATCAGTCGTCTGGAAAGCTTCAGTTATGGCTTGCTCCATTTTATCTGGAAACGAATCAAGCCCTACCAGGTTGACGTGAAGTTGTGCGGCTGCGTAGTTTGCTGCTTCGCTACCGTC
>VYYI01001561.1:0-18769 GCA_021029175.1 Bilobella aurantiaca
GGAAGTCAATGTGCAGAGGTTGCGTTTTCGAGGATGACTGAATTTATGTTCTGGGCTGATAGACAGGTTGTCTGATTTATTCGTCGTCGCTTTGCATCATTTTCAATTCTCGTGAGATCACTGTTCATTGTCGCTGTATGGACCGAATTAAAATTGAACAATGCATTCCTCGGTGAGCGACAGTGATTCCAGAGAATCAGGATGATCCAATTGATGAGCCATCACGATTTCATCACCTGTTGCTAGGCTGTTTTTTTTTTCAAAAACTCTGTTTTCGATTTTTAAAAAATCTACCCCTGAGTAATACTGTGAGAGAGGGATGAAATGCGCGGTTCAAAATGAAAGCGTATGGATCATTTGTTGCTTAAGTGATCTCATAGATGAGTTCATTTGGATATCCATCATCAAGTGGCGCTCAATCAATTGGCTACAAAGCAGAAAGATAAATTTTTGCAAAAACAATCGAGCACTACAAATTACCATCAATTCATCCCCTCTTCTTCACTCATGTGCTCCTTCCCTTGTCAGTAGTCGTCGACAGGCCGTCTAGTGAAGCCAGTCGTTGAAAAGTGGCATTTTCAAAAAAAAGTTTTTCAAAATTTCGGCCAAAGGCTCAGGATCCTTTGTTCAGCGTCTTGGCCTACTGTGCTGTGGCCCAGCGGTTGAGGACCCGGACGCAAAAAGGTCAGCTTATGCTTCCAATCTCTTGTCAAAGGTCGTCAAGTTTTGCTTCATTTCCAAAATGGGAATTCCACCTTGATTTCAATCCGCTCGACAGCGCTTCAGCGCAACGTTGTTCACTTTATGATAAACTTCCTTTTTTGTTACACTTTCTATGTTCTAGAACAGATAGAAAAACGGCAGATGGAAACTTTATTTTGAGCGGTGACGCTAGTCCTATCCAAACAAAAACAAACGAAGCGAGTCCACGCTCGTTCTGCCAATTAGTTAGTGCTCACAATTCCACTTTACAATGGAAAGCCCATTAGTCTTTGTCCCGTTTTAGATTAGTTTAAATGATTGTTTAGAGTTGTTTATTTGTGCGTTTATTAGTTGTGCCTCTCCTACAAAGAAGTGAGTAAAATAGTTGACAATTTACAAAAAACTTCGACATTAAATATTTTTTAACATTTTCATTTTTCCTCTCCAAATGCAATGATCTAACAACAATATTCGAGTAACTTGTGTAAGAGTTTTGGCGTGGTTTTTCAAAAAAAAAAAAAATTTATATAAAAATATAAATTTTATTTTAAATTTTTGACAAAATTAAAAAACAATATGTAAAAAAAGAATTAGCGTAGTAATGATATGAATTCTTGTCTATTTATAATTCTAATGTCATGCTTAATCTATTAATTTGTAACATTATCTTTTTAAAGTTAAGTTAGGTTAATTTTGAGGTTGTAATAGCATTTAAAAGAGCATCCTTCAACTTAAGTATACATTTACTGATACTACTTTGCTTGAGATTACCTTTGTAAATTGTGCGACTAGGAACAATGTTCGTTACTAAATATTGTGAAGCTCTCAAGGTGAATGACTTTAACCTCTTTTGTGAAATGCCTAATCGACAATGCATGATTGGAGAGGGGCAATATGTTGAGTAGGATTGATTTTGAATTTGGCCACTTGTCAAGTTCCCATTTTCAAATGGCCACACTTTTCAATCCTTTTTAATATTTTCCACATCTTCCAAAATGTGTAGGTAGGGAAGGGTGGGGCCAAATTGTGAGGACCAAGCCAAGAGCCCATCCAAATATCAACAACTTAATTCTTATGCATCTCCCCTATTTTCTACTTGGTGGGAAAGACCCCCTCAGTTTCATACATCGCGAGCCCAGAGTAGGCTACCAGTATTTTTAGCTCACTTCACAATTAATCAAAATACCCTCAAACAGGAATCACGATTTGATTTCAAAATTTCAAGTCTCTTTTTTTAATTTGACTTCTGAAATTTAATTTTACTCCAAATTGTAAATCAGTGCTCCTAAATTCCAGGACTCCAGTCGTTGTGGGAAGCCACAGAAGTAAGGACGCAATGGAAATCTGCAGCCTCCATCACACAGAATCCCAAGGTAAATAATTTTCAAACAGTAATAATTCATTATTTTAGAAAAAAAAATCATTTTTTCTATTTTTCTAAAATAATTTTTCTCCAATTTTTTTTTCGTAAAACGGTTCCTCGATTATCAAAATGCTTGAAACATGTTTTTTTTTTACGAAACACACTAAAGATAATCTCACACTTAAAAGATAGAAATTGTAAAATAAAGACGAAATCGACGCTTGAGTAGGATTTACACAATAGATTTTAAATGTTTTATGAAAAAAACTTGAAAACGAAATATTTGAACGTAAGAAAGAATTTTTCTTGAGAGTAAGTGTTATTGCTTGACGAATCAAAAATTGAAATGGCGTTTTTTGAAAGTCGTTCAGGAAGAAAGGCTTTCGAGAGTAATAATTAAATTTTTGAAATGCATTTCGGAAAACCCAAATAAAATTAAAGACTTGAAGAAAATATAATTTGGCAGAAGGAGGGAATAGTGCCAGATACTTGAGTAGTTAGCATTTTATTTTTGCGACGATACGACCCTGACTAGGTCATTTCTATAAATACACTTTCACCTTATTTGCCCTTGATTAGATTACCCCTTTACCATCATCCACTTTCCAATTATCGCATAATCTAAACAGTGCACTTTACATTTTGATACTTTATGCGAAAGTTTTTGTTATGAAATTAAGATGCTTTCCAATACTCGTCCACATTTTTTAGTTTTATTTTTCGACCAAATAACTTATTATTTTTGGAAAGCTCGCCCGTCCTCGCACATGAGGTTGACAGGTATGGTGAAAGTCTGTTAATAAGAATGTCCTCGTCATCATAGAAAGGTCTAGTTTGGTTTTATAAGTAATCTAAAATTTTAATTAGCTAATTTAGAATTTTTAGAAAAGAGGGTTTTAGAATTTAGCATTTTGATGCATTCCAGGATTTGAGATGAGGGTTGGGAGCCTCCTGGACACACTTCCAGCAGAGTACAAGAATCTTCGAAAGACACATTCACAGAGCCCTTCTTCCCTGACGCAAGGTCCCTTGGAAATGAAGCGAACCCATAGCGAAAGGGATGCTGCCTTCAAAAAGGGCCCTCCTCAACCTACGTGCCTCTCTACAAAAATTTCGCAAAAATATAAGGCCCACGCACAGTCTCCCTGTACCACTCAAGTCATGAGAACAGAATCAGAATTCCAGTCCACTTGCAACAGTAAGACGCTTCTAGTTAATGGACATTTAGCCTTAACTTAATTGTAATTAATTTTAATCTTCATTTTGTCCATTTTGTGGGATTTTAACTCCTAAGCTTTTTCCAGGCTCGTCAAAGGTCACCGACTGTAAAATTTTTCTTGGTGGCTCTTGCAACCCCACGAGCTGGAGAAAAGACATTGCCATTCCAATTCTTACCCACTCAGGAATCTCATTCTTCAATCCCGTAAGTTTAAAAATGTTTTCCAAAATTTTAAAACAAATTTTAAATACTGAACAATTTTTATAAAGTTTAAAATTTTTGAACAGCAAGTGGCAAGTTGGTGTCCGGAATTGATGGCCGCCGAGCACGAAGCCAAGGACCTCGCCAACTTCCTATTCTTCGTAATCGACTCGGAGACAAGAGCCGTAGCGTCGCTTGTGGAAGTTGCGTACCTCATTGCGCAAGGCAAGAATGTAATACTTGTTCTTACGGGTCTTCCACGTCCGGGAAACATCATCTGCGGAGAACCAATCACCGAATTGTATGAACGATTTAAAAAAAAATAATTCAAAATTTCAAAAATTTTAATTTCTTTCTCTGATATCCAGAGAAATTCAAGATTTGGCATGCGCTCAAAACCTTCTCCGTCAATTATCCACAAGAAACAATATCAGAATCTTTGAATGCATCAGAACTGCCGTACAAACTACTGCTAAACTTTGCAAAAACGAAGGAGAACAAGTCTCTAAATCTGAAAATGAACACGGTTTTTCGTGTCGTGCAGCGCTTACGAAGCTGGAAAAACCAGCAACAATAGCCAAAATCTTGCCAAAGGAAGCTTCAACTAGGCTGGACGTTTTTCTAGGAGGAAGCAGCTTAACTGAAGAAGCGCTAGGTCATCTAAGGTAAGCAATTCAAAAAAATTAGCAGTATTGAAAAATATATTTCTAAATTGCAATTCAATTTTAGAAAAAATGGATTGTGTTCCTGGACACACAACGCTAGTGAACAGAGTTCGCTGTTAGATGAGCCCAGAATCGCTGAAACCAAAATTTTATTTTTCTATCTCAGCAATTCCTTTCGTGCCCTGGAGTCAATGATTCTCGTAAGTTTTAAATTTAAAAAATCGTAAGTCGTATTCTAAAAGTAATTCAAAGTTTGTTATAATTGACAATAATTCTTGTTCTTATTTTAGGCTGCATACTACGTCGGCCTGTCCAAAAACGTTGTCCTCTGTATTGAAAATTTGGACGATGGTTGTGTTGTTGGAAATGAAGTGGTAAGGATACAAACATAAACAATTAGCTAATTGTTATTTAACCACTTAAACTTTATTTTTCAACATAGCTGTCAAAAACAGCAATTAAGGACTATAACCGTGGAAGGTCATACTTGCGTGACGTGGCAGACCGCCACGGTGTTCCAATTTGTTCTACCTTAGCAGAAGCGCTGGACACAATTCTCAAGAAACTTGGTCCATGTGACCTCAGATCATAAACGCTGAAAAATGACGGCTTTTGTAATTTCTAAAGTATTTAACTAAGAAATCTCACGTTTTTTTTTGTAGCCCTCTCGTTACGGCTCCTGCTCATGTTTTATGGCCTTATTTGTCGATCAACTTGATTAATTATCTCCATCTTTTCAAGGGCCACTTTACTACTCTGATTACAAGAAATCCACTTAATTAATTAACTTGTCGGAGATCACATGCTCTCTCCTAAAACCCTAACATTTTTTTATATGTACCACAAAAACACTTATTTTTATTTTTAATCGATCAAGTAATCTCGATTAATAAAAAAACATTTCCTTTGAAATGAAAGCTATTGTGTTATCAAAGACAAACATCACACTTATTAAAGAATTTAATCACTTTTTTCCAAATAATTGGAACTTTAAATGACGAGAATTTTGAACATTTAATTAATCACTGGGCAGCAAATCGAAGAATGAAAGTAATTAGAAGCGTGATAGCTGATGGTAGGCCAATCGATTCCACTCCATTGTAAGCCTTGTCCACCATTTTCTTGAACTTGTTGCAAGTGGTCCGATCTGCGGCGTTGTAGTCCACGGTGTGACACATAATTTCATTGACACAGTCCGTGTCCGGACAAGGTCCAGCGTCTTCGTGGTTGTCCTTTCGATAGTAGCGTCGAAACTGTTCGAAGAGGTCCTTGTCATTGATCATGCGCAGTGACAGGTCATAGTATTCTTCCGGCCTCTGAGTCTTCAGACCAAACGCTTCCGAAGCGCTGAATTCCATGTACCATTCGGGCCTATTGTTTTGATGTGATAGTGTATTATTCAGCATCCATGTTTCATGATCAATGAGTTCCCAAGTGGAGTCCGTTCCTCGCCCTCCATCGGCATAGTACACCTTGTACGCTGAAAGGTTAATATTTTTCTAAAAATGCTATTTGAACACAATATTCCGAAAATAGAATTTTGTCAATTGAAATACAGTTGTTGTAGAATAGATTTTAAAAAGCTTACCAACACCAGCTCCCTCTGCTACGGCACACGGTCCGGCAAAGCCAACCGAAATTGGTTTATCACCCTCTGCAAAACAAACGTATTTTGTAAATTTTTAAAAGCCAAAATTGCCTGTCCAAGCACAGGAGGGCCTAAAAATGACAGTAAATTTTCTACCCTGGACGGGCTTAGGTTGGCTTAAGTAATAATAGGCATGATATTTTTTAGAGTAAATATCTCTTCCATTTTTGTTATTTGTCTCTGCGGTTATTATACCAAATAACTATAGTTAATTATGATAGTTAACTTTCAATTGTAAAATTCTAGTTTGCTGTTAACAGATTCAATGCGATTGGTCCGATATTTGGTGTCACACGCTTACCCGAAACGTCTCTGTCAAGCGTTACTATAAAGAATTCATTATGGGTGTGGCCAAAGACTTGGAATCGAATGATGTGAGCGTATCTGTCAATTATGCGATGGTATTGGTTGCTCCAATGCGTCCAGCATGCTCCACTGCCCGGGGGAATATGAGCCACGATCAAAACGTTTTCATTGGCCTCTTCTGCCCGGTACAGAGTTTCGCTGAGCCACTGGAGTTGACCGAAGGGGTCCAAGGTGTCGTAGGGCAACCAGAAGTTCTGGATGTAGCAAATATTGGTATTGAGTACAATGAAGCGGAGACCCGCCTCTGGAGACACGGTGTAGTAGCCGCGTGTATTGAACGAATCGATTTGGGTGGGGGTCTCCATGTAGTCCTCGAAGGGACCGCTCATGGCTTCGTACATCCAACGTAGCGAAAATTGTGGCTCTTCGACTACTGGCGGTGGGTACATGTTCACGGTGGGTGTTTCGTGATTTCCTGTTACGACGATTACAGGCGTCGTTGGAAAAAATTTATGCAGCGTTTGCGTCACATTGGAAATATGACGCTCGTTTTCAGCTTGATTGTATAGCCAAACGCCCGAATGAATGTAGTCTCCAGTGAGTAGAATATATTTGGCATCCTGAAAAATAGGCGCAATTCAATTATTTTAATTTTAAAATTAATGTTGAAAATGCATAGTTAAAATTTTTAGACGCTTCAGAAAAGGAACGTTATTTACGTAAATACACTGTAAAGTTTCGCTATTCGAACTTAATTTTGAACAATCAGACAACCAACCCCAAGCGCTGATTTCGCTGCTCGCGTTTGTCACTTTTGCAATACACTTACAGCGTGGTTGGCGCTTGCATGCATAAACATTTGTTCCATTCCAGCGTATGAGAGACCACATCTTCCGTGTCCATACTTTCCAGCGATGGGGTCTCCAGCTTCTGGCGTTCCAGTATCTGCGCGGCAGCAAATCGGCAATTCACATTCTGCAAGAGCTCCAACAGTGTAATCCAGATCCAAGTGAATGTCCGTAAACTGGAGAATTTTTGCTCTGGGGACATCGTTCTGGAACGCAAATTTAATTTAATTTTAAATAATGGTATCCTTGACGGGCATGTTAAAAATTTAAAAAAACCGGTAAAAAATTACCGGTAATAGCGGGCGAATGACCGCCGGTGGCTTTCCGGAGGCAATTTCTGTCTCCCAGTCAAAAAATGACGCATTTACGGCTCCACAGTCCTCGTTGATCATCCCGCAAAAGTCGTTGTTGGACATTGAAGGCTTATTTAGCAACATATAAGCGATTGGGGTCACGTAGCCCTGAATCGTTGGCTCACAGATTTCATCTGAAGGAGCGAGATTTAGGAGCTTGCAGACACGCGTAATGGCATTGGTCAGCAGTTCTTCGCCTTCGTCTCCGCCCCCTTCCAGGATTGGTCGAGCGATGAGCAGCGCTGGGTGACATACGTCACAGGTCAAGTAGTCAGCCCTTGACAATTCACGATCCACGGCGATTCCATAGGCCCATTCTCGAATTTCATCGCTGTAAGGCCTAATTTGCTCAATGAATCTATCCGTAAGGGCGTCAACTTCCTTTTGACTTATTCTGCCTTCAATGCTCGCTACTGCGCACAGGAGCAATAGAATCCTTAGAAAAGCGTTCATTTTGAATATACTGTTCACAGAACGCTTTCGTTCTGGTTCTGCACAGTAAAAAGGGGACTGCGACACACCTCTCGAATAAACCCATGAAAATCGAGCAATGATAGTAATCTAATCATTTTCGAAAATTAATT
Organism: Bilobella aurantiaca; assembly: GCA_021029175.1. Classification (NCBI taxonomy): domain Eukaryota; kingdom Metazoa; phylum Arthropoda; class Collembola; order Poduromorpha; family Neanuridae; genus Bilobella; species Bilobella aurantiaca. The sequence continues at coordinate 7,890 of VYYI01001561.1, forward strand.
TCCTATTTAAATAAAACACTTGAAAAAAATTAGCTAAAATACTGTAATCCGCACTTCAAGGCATTTAAATTGTGCACGGGTAACCTTGAAAATTGTAAAGGGATTGGCTTCTGCAGATAATTGTTTTTGTCATTTTAGACAAGGGATTTTATTCAAGCTGATTAAATAGAACCGATTAACTCTGATAATTTTTATAACTTTATAAATCCTAAATTTAGGAGTTTCGATATAGAGGATAGATGCATGAAGTTATGAATGTTTACGTTACGCTATTGTTCGGACAGTTATATAAAGGAGAATGTTAGAATGACGAAGGGAATTAAATAATAACTTTAAATTATTCAAATTAGGTCATAGCAGGGGTAGTTTGAGCAGCTCCTGAATCCTTGCGCCATTTCAGTTGATGGAGGGCTGGAAGTTTACCTCCCTTCTTCTCCCCAATACTTCCTGTTCCCGGATGATAGTGGATACAGTTCGAGTCGACGCAGTTGACACCATAGCGACAAGGTTTAGGATGATAGTAACTGCAGTCCATGGAACTGCATTTGGGAAAGAAATGACATAGTTTCTTCGTGGGTGCCGTAGGCGGTGCAACGTATTGGGGAGGTGGTGGCTTATAAACTGGAGCTGAAAATACATCCTTGTCATGTTTGTAGGGACAACTTGGTCTTTTCGTACAAGAGTAGCCAAACTTGCATTTAGGATGAGTGAATTTGCAGTTTTCTCCATAGGAGCAAGTCGGCCAGAACTTGCAAAGATTACTTGTTGCAGAACTTGTCATTGTTGGTTCTGCTGTCATAGTAGGGAGGCTATTGTAAAAATAAGGGGCAAAGTACGCTGGAGGAGTAGCTCTAATAGGGGCCGGAGGAAGAGGCGCTGGAGCTGAAACTTGAGGACGACTCGGTTGCATGTGCAGTGGTGAATAAGAGGCTGTATTTGTCCTGGTGATGGCAGCGAGCTTGGCTCGTAGATCAGTTAAGCGATCTGGCTTTTCTTCCGCGGGTCTGGTAACACAAATTTAAAGATTTAATTAAGATTATTTTTTCTATACGACATGAGTTTTAGTAAATATAAACAAAAAATCAAAGGAAATCAATGTACGTACTTTTTCTCTTCTTTATCGTCAGTGGTTTCTTCATTTTGTTGCTGCTGCGGTGGAAGAAGGTCATCAATATCCTGTTCGTGATTTACAGTAACTTCCAGTTCAGCTTCACTTTCGCTCTCCCGTTGCACAATTACTTTTCTATTTTCAGTTTCTTCATCTGAGTCAGATTCATCACTTGAGTTCATCACTTGAATTGAAATTCGGTTTGGAGCAACGTAGCCTTTTCCCGTTTTCGATTCGGTTGCCACTGCTGGCGGGCTTTTTTGCTTTTCTTCTACAAGTTTCGGGGAAGCCTCATTTGATTTTTCACCTAAGAAATCAAATAAGTAATGATATGTAAAATTCAACCATAAGTAAACTCAAGTTTAGTGAATTGATAAAAAAGCGGATATTACCATGGTCGTCGAAACTCTCGGCAGCCAAATTGGGGACATTTATTATAATGTTGAGGTCATTTTCCATGTCCCGTATTTCTTTTAAGTACGCTTCGTCAAGTAAATCGTCCTCGTCATCGCCACGGATCACCGGTTCCCGCGAAACTTGCTTTTCACCAAGCCGATCACGTATACTCATACGACCTCTTCTGGTAAAGAGCTGAAGTGGAGGTGACCGCGATCGAGATCGTGACAGTGATTTTTCATCTAGATTTCGTCGTACGCGGTGCGAACTTCGTTCACGTTCTCGGGAAGAATCTCTCCTCACTCGCTTTCTGTCACTGGCATCACGATCCCTTCCAGAATGATCGCGAGAATGTCTTCGGTGACTTTCTCTACTTCGACTCCGAGGTGATCGTGCTATTCTCCAGCTTCGAGTTCGATCTAATTCCCAGCCATCTCGATCGCGATGTCTACTCTTTTTCTCCTCTGAGGATTTCATTGGTCGCTTGATGTTATCAATTTCAACTGCTTTCATGGCCTTTAGGATTAGGTTCGAATTCATACTGGTAGTATCGCGCTTAGGTCGTTGGTTCCCGGTGACACAAACGACACTAGAAAGCTTATGTATTTTAGGCTGCTCGGGATCGTACTCTTCGGAAACCTTACTGCTTGTTACAGAAACAACCGAACGCAGCTTCTTAGGCGGAGAGTCCCGCTCGTGACTCTTAGATTCTATCGGTTTGCTAGATTTTTTAGGTTCAGTTTCATCGCTCTCCCGTTTCCGCTTGGTACTATTCTCCTTCTCAAAATTCATAACCATTCCACGGAGTGCAGTAACATTCCCCGAGCCAAGTTTACGTCGACTTGATGATTTGGTTTGTAACGCAATTTTCCTAAGTTTCTCTACGTCGTCATCTTCATCGGCAATGTCACTCCCCTTGGTAGCAGTGTCCACTTTAGCAGAAACATCGTTCTCGGCCGTGGCAGATTCTGTCACGCCAAATAAATCATCGCCGTCCTCATCTCCAAGGTTAAGTATATCTTCTTGCTCATGCAAACCCGAATCATCTAATTCTGGTTCAGGTGGAATGTTCGTTGAATCAGATGAACCTTCATTCCCACTGCTGCTACCCATGAAACAAAAAGACAGCTCCATTTAATTAAATGTATTTAGATGAATAAATGCTTGAGAACTATGTGAAACATTACCCTCTATCAACTTTACGCTCTTCTGCCTCAGCCTGCTTTCGATCAAATTCAGTTTGCTTCACGAGGTTGTTCTTGAGCTTGAACTGAACTTTGCTACTATCAATGGCTTTCTCAGGAGGTTTCGTAGTAACAGAACCGCTTCCTCCAGATTTGCTTGACTTTTTGTCCTTGTCCTTCTTCGACTCGCTGTCACTCCTTTTCTTTTTATTATGTTTATCGGACTTACTGGAACTTGATTTTTCTGCCTCCTTCGATGTGGAAGCTTTTGACTGACTTTTGTCCGATCCCTTCGAACTTTTTGCACTGGGTTTTTCCGATTTTGAAGACTCCTTCTCCTTGCCTTGTTTATCCTTCACATTTTCGTGACTCGTCTTTCCAGCTTCTCTCGTTTTCACTGACTCAGCTGCGGTGGCTTTTTCCTTACTTGCGAGTACGGCTATAGAATCAGCAAGGGTGACCTCCTCCAATTTTTTTAACACGTGAAATAACCATGCAGTAAATTTTTGCGTATTTTCGGATAAGAATAATTCCAAATCACTCTCCATTTGGGGTTTGGAACGACGGTTGGCTACGAGAACCATAATGTAGTCTGGGAGCTCATCATCTACAAGAATGGAAAGAGTCCTTTATACTTTAAGTTTGACCTCAACGTTCTCTGAAACCTTTGATTGATTATAACCAACACTTACCCACATGAACTCCGAGTTCTGTCAGCTTGGCCTTAATTGCAGACTAAAAGTAACGGAATTAGAAGTTGCTTTACAAATCTGCACTGCCATTGCCATGTAGCAAATATTTGCCAACTTACCCTGACTTTCAAGCTGACTTCAATCTCCATTTTCGACCTTCTCTAAAACTATGAAAGGCTGACGAGTGACGACGATAGACCAAAGGACTCTTAGAATACTCAGCAAAACAGCGATCAGCGATTCAACCGTTATTATACCGTAGGTGAAATGGGGATGTTCCTGCACTTGTAGACCACCGTTCCAGTTCCAAAGAAGGTGATAATACTTAATTGATCAATTAATAAGCTCTAATTAAGAAACATCAGCTGAAGATTGAAAGAAAACGAAAACAATTAAACAGTCGAAAACTAAGAAATTTATGAATTCATTCAATCTTTCCCGAGTGACGTTATTGCTTCCTCTGTTTTGAGTTTCAAATTTTGGCGGGTTCAAAAGAAATATCTACTTAGTTTTCCTCTCACCAACATTTTTTAAAACAATACTCCTCACAATTGGGAGACCAACCTATTGATACCATTGTACCTATTGTGATTTTGGTTATAATAATTGAATTAAACTACTAACACAATTGACCTTTGACATTTGAATCAGTCAAATAATTTTATTCCTATCATAGAGCGATAATAAGTCACAAATCGAAGCTTTTGTACTTACGAGAATTTATTATCAGAGCAAAAACGCTTAAAATGGTTTATAAACAGACTCGGATTGAATTCATTTGCAAAATATTGGTTTTCGTTCAAAAAAGATTTAGAAGTAGACAATAAAAACAAGACATTACAACGTTTTTTTTAAGGAAAGGACGCGCTGTAAAGTGTCACGGTGCCTTGGGAGCGTCCTGGAAGTAATCGTCTTCCGGTTGAAGCATGTCAACCAAGTAATGGATCATCTTCCCCCGCAGCTTACTGTACGTGTTGTCAAAGATCACGAAATCTGTGAACAGTGTATCCTCATAAATAAGGGCATAGAGGCATAAAATGTTGGGGAAATGATGCGGGTAGCAATAATAAAGTCATAAAAATTGTGGTGCATTTACAGTCTCCAGGATTTTGGCAAATCACGTTTCCGCTCTCTTCCTTCTCGTGAGCGTCGATTCTTCGGTAGGCTACTACCTCAGCCTCCCTGTTGAAGTTGATGGAGAATCCAATGTCATAACTCTCCGTCTCGAAAGTCCATCTGAAGGCAAACGGAAATTAGTCAATGTCACCCGAACAGGGGGCCCTTCGAAGGACACTCCAGTATTTCCAGCAGAATCTGGAGCAATTACACTATTCTGGAGGAGGGCTGCGTCACGGTGAGGGCGAGCTCAAACTTCTTTCCAGCCCCAACCTCCACGGTGATGTAGGACGTACTCAATCTCTCCGTTAAGGATCTGTCCCTAAATGGAAGGGCTCCTACTGAAATCTAAGGACAAATATTTCCAAATAATGGGGTGCAGAAACTGTGATTAGAAAATGGAAGCGGGGAAATCTAATCTGGAAATGGTCTGGACAAGATTTATGACAACGTACCCTTCGTCCAGTGCGGGCCCCTCCGTACTCAAGGGGCATAACTGCGGGCGGAAGGTTTTGAAGAAGGACGTGCTGCCATTTGTCCGGGGTGGTGAAAATACGGACCTTGCCAAGGGTACGGGCCGAAACTAAGGGTTTTATCATCGAAAAAAGTATCTGGAAGATCCTTGACGCGTTAACGACGTAGATTTCATACATTGTTTCAGGGAAATTGGCCTTAGAATAGGTAAGAGAGGTTAGTTAATTAGGTGAATTTAATTAAACATCGGTGAATTACCTCAAAATCATTGACTACTTGTAGCATTGCATTCACCGCTACAAACATAAGAAATAGCGTCATTAGCCAAATATTTTATAGATGAAGCCAAACAAGCCCGTCTTAGGACGAAGGAAATTGCGTTAAATGTTTTTATACTAACTTCCCATTGATGTAAGTTGTCGCATCGAAAAATTTGCAGCGTCGGCAACATACACGAACTGCGTCACTTCCCTCCCAATTTTCGTTGAGGATTTTTTCGTCTCTACGATAACTTTCTGGAAGGCTTGAGCCATGTATTTCGTAAATTCTTTTGCTTCTCCTTGATTTACCCTCTTTCGAATATCCCATTCACCAAACGGAACAATTAAAACTAGAAAAGGCTTATTAATTGAATTATTAATGCTAAATCGCGGCTAACCGTTGAGTCACTTACTAGGATGACCTTTATTGTCAGTGCCTACAACTTCGTACGGAAACTCGTCAGTATATCCTGCTGGAGGATTCCACTCCGATATTTTGTCCATTTCCATCGTCTTGCGCCAAGCCAAATGATTTCGAAGCATTTCATTGGCTTTTGAAACGTTAAGGTCACGTGCTCTTAGCCATGCTAAACACTCCAAGTCCGAATAGTCAGCTACTTCCGGAACTTCTGAATTTGCTTTTCGAAACTTAAAAACCGAAAATTGATTTTGGTTTTTACAAATTTTACAATTTTACGAGTTACCTCTTTTACTACCCCAAGCTCTTCAATCGAAGGTGCAGCCATTTTGATTTTTGCAATTGTTCTAAGGAAACTCCCAAGGGCTCAATTTGATTGACACAATTGAATGATTGCTGTTTTCACGCTTTGTATTGCATGCAGCTAAACTTTATGAGGAAAACTGGGTTCTGACCACTTTTTTTTTGGCAAGTACCATGTAACGACCAATTAAAATCCATGGTCAACCATCACCAATTCCCATGCTGTTTTAAATGAGGTATGAAATTGCCCATGAAAATTGTCATTCTGGAAGGCACTATATCGATTTCAATGTCTCTTGATTTGGTAATTAATTACAACCGTGTTCTTCTACCAGTTTTCACTAGTAGAACTTGCTACATTAATGATGATGCATAGATGGTGACGTTTCTAGCCCAGATTTAAAACGATTGAATTAAGAGATGAAAACCTCTTTTACTATATGATCAAATTAACCTAATGGGGAAAAACGAAGCAATAAATTTGACCTCTGCCTCGTAAATGCTAAAACGAGCTCATTTAGGACAACATTTCATACACAAAGTAGCGTCAATGGACAGAAGGAACTTTAATGAGAAGTGATCTTTATTCATAATAATTGACCCTGAAATGACGGTCCAACTATTACTTTTTGCATAAAAATAATGGAAAGCCAATTAAATTCAAGTAATATTGCGATGTGATCTGTGAGCATTATATAAGTCATTTAAATTCATTGGATGAAAGGCTTTTCAAAAGCTAACAGTTTTCCTACAACTTTTTTTTTAACTTTACCAGCAGCGCTTCTGTCTGACTTCTTTTTCAAGAGCAAAAATGCCGTGTAACGAAAAATAAAAACTGGTTTTTGTGAAAGATGATGCGGGATTAGGTTACATGCGTTGAGTAGTTTTCGCATAATTCGAAATTCTGTCTTCAATCTCAATCCTCAATCGTACTCTTCTTAAAAAATCATTACAAAAAAGCCAATCAAGCCCGTCCTGAAGACCCAGAAATTCAAATAAAAATCATCCCACTCTTGTTTATATAGAAAAAAAACGTTTTTCTTAAAATTACTAACCGCCACAACCGAGTCGTTCTCTTATTCTTCCTTACATATTACATAAGAAAATATTCATGTATTGATTTTATTTTTATTTTTATTTTAACTTTTAGAATAACTAAGATTATTGTTAGGATTTCCCGAAAACCAAGTTTTCCTTGACCGCACCTTTTCAAATCAGAGCTAAATCGTATTGATGAAGCTCATTTTTCATGGACAAGCGTCCGCAGGAATAATTTTGACTCGAGTCCATAACTCATCGCATTCAATTCAATTTTTGGGGAAGGGTTAAATTATTCAGGGAGTGTGAGGGATAGTGTAAAAATGCTTTCACCAGTGGTGAAAGTATGCAGAAGCTCATCCTTTTGTTTTCCGTACTGAAACATGCCTTCTCCCTTTGTTGTGTCCCTTGTCAGTTGAGATGCTGATTGATAACTCTGCTTTACCCTAAGCAGCATTCCGCACGATTTTCTGATCGTTTACCCAAAAATCCATTGTTCCTCAACTAAATCAATTCTCAAATCCATTCTAAAGCCTTCTCAGAACTCCCCGCCCACAAAGGCTCCATAATGAGGCCATATATCAATTCGCATTGTTTATTCATTCTCTCGAACGCCTGCCTGCATCGTCGAAGATCATAAGTGTTATTGGGAGATTTATGCAAAAAGGACGAGGAAAATCCGCAGGTGGATGGTGGATTTTGCAGGATTTAGTAAAGGACGTCTTCATAAGGCAAGTCATAACTCAGGGACCCACTTCAGGGCAGGCCCCACCCAAGTCCCACCGAATTGACTTGGGACACTCAGGATTTGAGGGAATCAATGAGGAAGGAAAGCATTTGTCCTTGTCATTGGATCCTGGTCCCACTTGTCAAGAAATATTTGGAACTGTCAGGCGAAAACAACCAAAGAAACTTAGGCCAAATCAACCCATTTATTCCTTGGGAAGAGAAAGTCCACATTTGGGAAATTCATCATATTCAGTACCCTTAAAGCCACTTCAGAAAAGGGGCAGCGGGTAAAAAATACGAAAAATCTACAAGATATTGACTTTGTAAGGACGCGCGGCAGCGTCTAGCATCCCTTCGTTATCGTTTTATTATAACTTTCTCCAGGCTTGTTAGAAGGTGAAACGTTTACGCACGAAATTTTTTAAGCAATAGTTGTTCACACGCGTCTAGTGGCGCTCCTATAGTGCACAATTCATTGAAACCTTCGAAAATTTTCTAATATAAAATTAAACAAAAAATTTAATCAAGCTTAAGAATATTGTTCAATTCAAAAATTAATTTTGAATTTTATACCCAATTTAAAAAAAATTGATTTAGAACTTTTTAATTTATTGCTAATATATTTCTCTTGCAAATTCAAAACTGACTTTTATTAATAACAACGACCATAGATATTAAAAATCTAATTCTTGCACTTAAATCGAAACAATTTAGCACATCCCCATTGAATTCTATGATCTTGCCCATTTTTGTACAACAAAATAATTTAATCGTTGTTGTTTTTTCATTTTTATAAGAATAATTTACTCTCATTTTTAGCATTCTATTTTTTGTAAAGCAACATCACTGTACAAAAACATTTTCTTAAAGATTTTTAAACGGGAATTTCGAGCAAAAGCAGTTACTTTGTTTTGATTGCATACAACAGCCTGTACCATTGTGAAGACCTTTTTTTTTTTTATAAAGTAAATGTCTACACAGCCTTTACAGTGACCTTCTTGCGAAACTTGAATGAACTCCCAAAACGATATTTCTAAAAATGGCATTTACCAGTACAACGCTTTCTCCCAGACGGCCGAAAATACGCTCCTCACTTTGTAATTCCGTTAAAAGTTGCAAGGATTTCTCGTATTCATTTCCCAACTGGGCGCGTACGAGTCATTTACGAACGCTTGAAAAGGCTTTTCACCAATTTATAAATGGACTTCTTCTGTCTATTTTCTCTGTCTTTCGGCCATTCGCAGTTATAAAATCTCTCCATAATAAAAATGGCCGAAAGCCAGTTACAAAAGCCTCCTAAACTTTCTCCCTTTTTAATCATCTTAATCTGGACTTTGCATAACAGCGTCTGCAATGATGCTGGATAGGGACGGAGTGCCTTGTACTCCCAAATTCAATTACCCTGGAAGAATGTAGAAAAGTCCTGGAGAAAATTCACTTAAAAATTCCATTTTCATACTCTCACTCTTTTTAGTTCTAATCAGTTTTCAAGACAAAAAAAAAAGCGTCCAGAAGGAACCTTTTTTCCTTATTAATGCCAAGGGCCGCCCTCCAACACAAAAAAGTACAAAAAGGACACCAAAGTGACACAAGTCAAAGAAAGGCATAATAGATAATGAGAGGGTGAAAACTAATTTCTAGATGAGAGAAATTGATCAAACAATTCCAGGGAAAGGACTCATAAATTAACTGTCTTTTCTACGCCCTATTTCCCAATTTTCAGTTACCTTCTGCAAAAGGGCATTCGAACAAGCTTCTACAGGGAGAAAGTCGAGGTCATTAACATTAAAAAAAGGAAAGATTTCTTAAAAAAAAAAGTCGGCGTGCGGGAAAGTTTGAGCATAAGCATGGGAACAAAAATTTTCGTCGACACCTGTCCTGCGTGTTTCTGCAGATTGACACTTTTTTTTAGAAGATATGCGTCGCTGCTGCTGTTATAGTTGCTTTTTTGCTGCTAATAAAATAACAATCGATTTTCAAACGAAGGAAAGTGGAGATAAGGCTCTCAAATCCATTTTTAGACGAAGACAGGCAAAAACTCCTGAATCAGCATCCCTTCATCAGGGAAAGAGAGAAAGCGGGCTTGCCTAATAGACGTTAGGAAGATGCAGGATTTTGGGAAATCTAAGGAAAGGTTTAGGCACAAGGAAGGAGGCAGTATTCGTCGTCATCAATATAATCCTATTCCTAAATCATCAAATTTGGTTCCTATTTGATTTGACATGGCCAAATTAGGAGGAATAGTCACCGGAAGGAGGTGGAACAAGTGTACATGAGGCAATTAGGACTTGAATTGCCTAAATTATTCAGAGGGAGAAGTTCAAAAGAGCATTAAGAATGGAAGGAGGGGAGAAAGTGGCTCCTTTCTTCCTTTTGATTCCATTAGGACGGCGACAATGGAAGGAGGCGCAGGACTCCCTTTTGTTGCAAATGTCTATATATTCTTTGCATATATAAAAGTACATTCTTTAGAATGTATACATAGTTTCTGTGCAGTTCTGCTGAATTTTGGGTCCAATTTGACTCGGCCTGTCATCCCTCTTGTCTCCGCTGATTAAAAATTGAGACACTTTCACTCTCTGTTTCAGTTCTCACATTCATCTCCTCATCATTTCCTATTCTAAAATCCCGCTGTTTGAATTTTAGAAGTGAAAGCTCCCCAATCTGTTTTGACACAATCAATCCAATCCCTCCCCACCCTACTCACTGGGGAAATTCGGGGGAAGCTCTTTTTTTTTAAACTGCGTTAAAAATGTACAAAAGGACTGAGAGTAACATTATTACTAATATAAATAAACTAACATAATTCAACCTAAATTTGTACTTATACGTTAAACAATTCTTAAACGAGCTTTTAAAATAGCTGGGTTCTGTTTCAGTGGAACATTAAATTTTCCTCCAAAAATAATTGAATTAAAAATGTAGAAAGTACGTATTATAAATTCCGCAAAACATTATAAACTTTGGTTGTTTCAGTGATTGACACTTGTATACTAGTGCTCTACTTTTGGCACAATTTACACTTTCACTTTACAATTAGTTTACAATTACAAAAACAAACAATGACAATTTTAATTTAGGACAGTAGAAAATACCATATTGACTACGCAATGATAATTATTTTGTACCGGCCAAAACTATGCAAGTTTTTGAATTTTTTTT
>VYYI01001562.1:0-18762 GCA_021029175.1 Bilobella aurantiaca
GTTAAGAATGGGGCTGGACAGCGGCATATTTGAACTTTGCCAACGCTTCATCACACTAATGGTTCGGAGGGAGTTCCTAAGGGCCTCTCCACTCCGGCCCATTGACAAAACTTTTACTTTCTCCTAAGCCACTGGTCATTTACAATGCTGTCACTGTCCCAAGGCCAATACTGTCACTGTCAGTGGCCTCCTTTCTGTACTTCTCATCATGTGGCCTAGGGAAAAGCGACATAGTTGATTGAACTCAATTTATCGTGTGACATGGAAGGGCCGATATTTGTCTGTAAGTAGGTTGAACACAAGGAAGGATGCCGTCATCAATTCCGTATTCGCTCTTTCCGATTTGCCTTGACAAGTACTCACACCCGAGAAATCCAATTACAGGCAAAGCAAATTGAGATACTATTCTAATTGAAGCTGCAAAAACGCAGTTATTTTAAGTGCCGTTTGAAAGCCGCTTCCACTCGCAAACGACACAAAGTGAAGAAGAAATGAAGCTATTTTTAGAGGATCCTTAAATGTACCCAAACGTACCTAGGTTAAAAAACTAAAAAAAATAGGACTTTTTTCTAATTAGTAATTTAGTAGCGTAATTGTAAGGCAAATTTTTTTATCAGAGCTGCTATTTTTGTGACAGTAGTAATAAACTAGTAATATTTTTTGGAATTGGATTTTGCTATTGAATTAGTGCATTACTGTCACTTCTTTTCGAATTCTAGAAAAAAAATCCTAAAAAGTGCCTTTTTTAAACTTCATAGGACGTTTGCAAATCTTTTGCAAGCATCATTTAAGAACTGGCCTCAGCACCCCACTCATCCATTATGTTTAGAATGTTGACAGAATGACGCTGGGATAATGTGGCAACTTACAAGTTCGCTATAAATTATGTTTACGACTGCGGTCGGATTCTCTTTCTCTTCAGCCTTTTTCTCTTTGAGCGTTTTCAGGAAAGACCATTTGCTGCCCAAGCGACCATCATATCTTCCAGCCTCCTCCGCTGTCATTCCAGCCAAAGCCTCTTCGTCAACCGAAACGGAGCTATCTAGCATTCGCTCTCGGAAGGACCGAGGCTCCCTACCCTCAACCTGAACTTCGGAAATACTTCCGCGTGACTCCCCAGCATCAATTGACCCAGAACGATCCTCGCTCCCAAATTTCTTCAGATCGCCCATGGATAGCATATCGAGGAGCTTTCTAGGAATTGACAGCGTGGACCCTCCAGTCGTCGACTCCCTTCTACTTGTCGTTTGAATCGGAGGCGTTCCAATCGCACCCTCAGTTCCCAACTGCTTCCCACTACTTTGAAAGTCTCCTTCAGAGGGTTCGTCCATGCTCTTTCCGTGGTCTTCATCTTCTTCAACAGAATCCTGTGGCGTATCCGGTCCACTCGTTTCTCCCGACGAACCATCTTCCCCACCGGCCTCCTTCTGTTGCTCTTCAGGAATATCTTCCCGCCAAATATTGTCTCCAAGAGAAGATGAGGAAGGAATGCTAACTGATGGCCGCTCGTCCGTCGTGGTTCGAGAGCTGTCACGACTATAAATGGCTGATTCTGAGCTCCGCGTACTCACGGACTCCTGCTGACTTTCTTTCCCTTTGCTTTCATTTATGAGCAACATTGTAGAAGGTGGGGGTGGCTCGATCATAGATCCAAAATCCAAGGAACTTCGACCCGAATCGTCAATTCCCTTGTTCCAGCCCAAGCTTTTCTCCGAGTGGTCATAGTCAAAGTCGTCGTGGGAAGTAGAGCGTCGCCTACTGACATAGCCCAGTGGCTCATCTCCCATGGAATCCTCTCTCTTGAGAACCCTTGAGCCTGGGAGCGTCTTCCCAAAGGAAAGACGTCTTTCCAAATTAACTTCTTGTTTACGACCCTCTTTTGTCACAGCGTTGGCTGAGAGGATCTGACTTGGAAGACTCCCTTCTGGCACGGCCGAGGCCGCCTTGAGTAGTTCCTGCAACACAATGTTCATCCGTTCTTTCATGTCCACGGTGGCCGCAGTTGGGATTCCATGCTGCGATGGGAAGTTGGCCTGGGAATAGGGATACGAAAAGGCATAAGAGTCCACCGTGGCTTGACCACCGCTGCTCTCAATGGCCGCAATCTGTTGTCTCTCGAGCTCTTACTAACTTACGGAGCTCATATTTGTACCATTCATCTTCACTGTCAATAGAGTCTTCGGTGCTTTGCCGACGCGAGCTCACGCGGGAGCTTCTGTAAGAATGAGTACTTCGCGTGTCGTCCTCTTCGGACAGGGTTCGTTGCTGTGGAAGGTCAAGTTTGTTTTTGCTAAGGCGTGTGGCACTGTCCGAGGAACTTCCCATGTCTGTTTCACTAAATGACTTGGTGCCTTGACTTTGCATAATTTTAGGAGAGGAGCGTAGGGAAAAGGAACTGAGACTTTGAGTTCCTGGAGAAATGGAGAGCGTTGTGACTGGAAGGTACGGCTGAGAGGTCGAAGTCGTTGGAGTCCTGGATTCGCCCAATGTTTGAAGCAGAGGGGAAGAAGCGATTGACTTTTCAAATTCGGTTAATAGATTATCGTCTTCGGGAGGGCTTGTTCCGTCTTTAGCTGAACTAGCAATTATAGGAATTCCAGCGTAGCCCAAATCCGACGGTCTCCTGGTTTTTAAATTAGACTCATCATCTTCCGGACTGTGTTCCTTCGGTAGCTCGGAGGACTCATCTTGAGACGAAACGAGAACCGGAGGTGACATGGACTCCTCCTTAAGTCTACTCTCCTCGTCAATACTGGCACTCCGCGGCGGTGGAGGTCTCGGCGGTGGCTGAGAATTGGTACTAGCCTGTTTCTGCCTATATTTTCCCACGGCACGAGAGGCAGCAAATTCACCGGAGCTTGACGCTCCGCTGTGACGAGCCATGTCCGCTGGACTAGTTGGAGATTTCTTTTCATCAAGTTCTTCGCCGCTCAATTGCTCACTTCCTCGCTTGGCCTCGCCTATTGTCGCAAATAGTTCAGCTGCTAAGTCTGGTAATTGGTCAACTTCCGTTTCGGCAGTACCCCCTTCGGACATGGTTCGGCGGACCGAAGACGACATTTTTGGAAACATATGCCGGGTATTGACCGGGTGAGTACTTTCACTGTCAGAAAAATGTCGATAAGGGCGACCGGCGACACCGGAATGCTTCTGCTGCCCTCTAGCCGTAGCTGAAGGGTGAATATTTCTCCGTTCTGTATCGGATGCTTCCGAGTCTTCCGATTGACTACTCCAGCGTCTATGAGCTTTGGAAATGAGGCCTGAAACGGTAGAAACGATGGAATGACGCTTTCGCTTATGCTTCACTGAAAATGCTGGGGAAGGCGTAAGCTTGTGAATATCTGGGTTGTCTCCTGGAAGGGAATTGGATCGGCTCCGTTTTCCCATGCTAATGTCCGGAAGCCAATTTCCTACAGAATGCATCGCTGACTTAAGGCTATTACTCTTCTTGGGTTTGTTACGTCCCTTTCGAGCTCCATTGTCCCGTTGCACGGTGTCCGAGACTAGTGGAGGAACGGCTTGGCTAGCCGTTGGAATTTGTGACGCTGCGGCGTAAACTGGGGCAGCTCCAGAAGTTCCATAGGCTGGAGGCCCCGGAACTCCCCGATAGTAGATCGGTTGTCCTCGGGCGTCACTCAAGGGATCATAGGATCTAGGATCGTAGCTCTGCGCTTTTAATCTCTCTGGCCCAGCGCCGTGCTCAAAGGACGCTGACACTTGATCCGACTGGACACGATGATATGACTGAGGGCTTATTGAATAGCTTCCAGGAGTCCCTAAAACGTTTTGCATTCCCTTTATAATTCCTTCCTGCCTCCTATTTGGTAAGTCTTGAACCTCTGAATTACCTACGGACTTCCGGTCTCTGAACTCATCTTTCTCCGTGACCAGGTAAGAAGGATTTTCATAGCACCCAGTTTTACTAGGAAAATATGTAGAGGCGCTCATGCTATTTCGATATTGAGTATAGTAGTAGTTAACGCTAGCTTCCCTTTCTCTAGATTCACGCTCCAGTTTCTCCTCATCAAAAGATTGTTGCTGCTTTCTCCCGTAGAGTTCATGTTCATTGGGCTGATGCGTATCAGGTATCGATCTTACATTACCAGCGTAATACGGAGCTGTTGAGTAATTATTTGATCTCGCAGTTGAAGCTGTCTTTTTGTGTCTTCTTTCTCGAGGCTTATAACTTTGTGTGCTGGAGTCATCAGAGTCGCTTCCAGGGAATGGAGCCCTCGTGTAAACTTTCTCCATCGGTAGAGCCTGGCTACTTGGTTCTCTTGGAGGTTCATAAGGACTTGCTCTTCGGCTGTTATGCATTGCACTGGTTCCAGTGCCAGATCGATTTCTAAGATAGGAGAAAGTGGAACCTCTACTTTCTCCACCACTAAAGTAAGGGTCTCTCGAGTCCAAGTTAAGTCCTTGCCCGGCATAACTTGGCGAACTAACCGCTCTATAATGTGTCATTGTTTCCAGCCCCATCCCTATTTCCGGCTGAGGGGCATATCCAGGATGAACAGGGAACTGAGAATCATCCAGTATCAATATTTCGTCAACTCTCTCTTGGGGATAGACGCTATTTATAGGGCCACCATAAACTGAGGGCACAGACCCACCAATAGCGGAAGTATAGCCAGAAGCTATGTTTTTGGAACTTCCGAGTGGAGACCGACTCCTATCCAGTGGCTTCAAGTCGGCAGGAATCTCCAACGATCCAAAGCGCGTTTGCGAAGGCAAATTCATATTTCCCAGAGAGGAACTCAAGATGGATCCAAGGGTTACATCCGGCGGTTGGGTTTCTTCCGTTCTCGGTGATCTTCCTAATTGTCCCCCGTTCATACCCTTGACGGCCATTTTGGATTCAGAGGACGTCACAGGATAGCTAATGCTCATCGTTGTGGACGTCCCCGTGCTGGGATGTGCAAATCTAGATGGGCTTGTAGGTGACCTCTCGACACTTGACCAATAGCTTAGCTCAGAGACACCGGAATCTGATTTGGCATGGATAAGGGAGGTTGAAGCTCTGGGAGGCTTTGGTGAGCGTTGGTTTGGGCGAATATTAGGATTGATAGTCTCCAGTTCATTTCCAGTAAAATTCTCGCTCAAATTCTGAATGGTAGGAACTGAAGAGGAGTCAAGCGAGAGGTCATTGAGTGGGGAGTAATCGGGCAATGGACTAAGGCGAGAAGGGATGGAGCGGGAAATGAGACTGCCCCCCAGCTGGAGTCCATTTACACTTTGCGTCGGAAATGAAGTGTCGTATTGATTAAAGTCGTCGTCAGACGGAAGCCTGTTGGTCCTTGGACTTGTTCGCCTTGGACTTCCAATTACTGGACTCGTACTTGAATAAATTGGACTTTTAGGGATTGGACTCAAGCGAGAGTCTGTGATTCCTCCAGAATTTGAAATTCCACGGTACGGACTCAATGCTGGACTAAAGGGGGGCCTTGGACTTAAGGGCCGGGCGACGTATCCATCTTGTCTCGTTCTTGGGCTCCCTGTTAAAGATTCTCGACTAATAGAATCGGCAATTCGTTCCTGCTCTGCCAAGCTACAAAGGACGTCAGATCCATCTCCCATTCCAATTCCTTTAGAGCCATTTCCATAGTCATTGGAAACTGAGTAGCTCAATGGAGACTTTGGACTTGATGAAATGCCGCGTGCTGAGAGACGGCTTGGACTGGACGGAGAAATAATAGACATTTTATCAGATCGTAATAATTCTCCAGATCCGGACAGCGTCTCGGCCAAGTACATGTAGTCAGCATAGTTTGGACTTGGTGATATTGTTCGACTCAGAGAAACCTCAACTCTATTCAATTTTGAGCAACTATTAGAGAGCGCTGCAGACTCAATGAATGGAATTGGGCTGGAGGCCGTTCGCCCTGCCGCGGCAGACAATGGAGCCAAGGACTCGGCAGATCGCTCCTCAGTTTCTTCCTCTTCTGCAAGGCAAAGGCGGCGAAGGGTCTCTTCCAGGGGTGTCTTCGTTTTGCGCTGGCGGCTAGGGGAGCGACCGCTGGCAGAGGCCTTGGGCACAGCGTAAATCTCACTTCGGTTCTTGGAATTCATGGTGTAGTTTTGGATTTGAATGAGTTGATTTTCAATGCGCTCAATATTTGCCAACATGGCTTCGGTCGTGTCGAGGGAGCTAATTGTTGAAATTTGCTCGAGGTCTTTTTGGCTGACAACTTGATTACCGCCTAGATATTCCTTGTAGTCCCCTGCAGTGAAAACTCCGCTCTCACCTTTCGACCCTTCGATTCCTAAGTCGATCCAAACTATTTTTACTTTCTTCAAAATGACTCGAACTTTCCTTCGAAGTACTTTTCTCCAAATTCATCCAACTTTCTTCCTTTCTCTCCTCCGGAGCCGATTGCTCAATTTCAGCCGAACTTTCCTCTTTCTTGACCAGCTCAGGCGAAGAATCAATCGTAATTTTATCTCCGCTCTCTAATAAGTCTTCTTCCCAAATGAGACTCAGCTCCTGCTCCTCTCCAGCCCCGTTCCCAGAGTCCCTGTGAGCCACATTGAGACTTCTATAAAACGCTTCGTCAGGGACTTTGGAGGCTCGCCCCACGTAACCACCAAGTCCTCTGCTTTCACTGTCCGTTGACTCCATTAGGTCTCCATTGTGATGACGACCAAGGCCGCTGCTGCCACCACTTCCAGGCTCATTATCTGGATCTTTCTCATGATCTCTCTCCTGGACAATGCCTTCCTCTTCATCCTCCTCCCCCCTCATGATCTTCGTAATGATATTTTGCTGCTTGGTTAGTAGAGCCTCTGCTTTCTCCATTCGGTTCCACATGACGACATATTCTTGGGAAAGGAGGTCGAGAGCCTTCCAGGCATAGCGAAGTTCAGTTTCGAGGACTGAGAGGCGGGAGGCCAACTTTTCCATATAATCCGATAAGATGCCATCGACGTTTTCCAGGGCGGGAGGGCTCAAAATTTCAGCCTCAACTTTCCCTACGCTGTTTCCAGCCGCCACGTCACTCACACCACTGCCAACTGACGCTGTCTTGAGTTCACTCGTTGTTGATGTCGGTCCAATGTCCATCGCTTCCCCTCACTTTATGTCCGGGTTCCTTTGAGCGACAGCTCCTATTGCACCTGGGAAGCTCCCAGAATTTGGAAGCTGCTAATTGGAACGCTGCTATTGGTGAGCTGGAAGTTACAGCCTGTCCATTGCCCAGAGTGAATCGTAGGAATTTGAGGGGGAGAAAATAATTCCGCTGAGACACCTACAATTTCTCTCGTAAACATCCATTAGGGATTGAATTATGATCTCATCCTTCGAGACAGTTGCCCCGCCGCTGGTGGTGGCTCAGGAGTATCTTGTTTAGCTTCAGTTCTTCAACGAGACTTTCACTGCTATTACAAAGACCCTCCGTTGCCCATGCTCTGATCTGTTCCACGAAATCAGTCTTCTTCTTCCCTAAAGAACCAACCACCACAAATGGAAGAGAAAGGAACGTGATACTTTTACCAACGACTTCATTCCGACCGACTGCCAGTAGTCAAAAAGAAAATTTCTTACACGACTCTGCATATTTATGTGACGACTTTTTGAGCTGGTGCTGGGGCTTGTCAAGGGGTCTCTTATAAAAACAATTTTAGTATCAAGAACATGACACAAAATCTCTTTGTCCGCTCTCCAAACAAAAGAGTCGGGATAACTTTCTCCAATGATGACTTTCTGTCTGGTAAATCCGATATTCAGGCCTCTTACGGCAGACAAATGAAAACGTCCTCATGTCACTTTTTGCAACCATGTCAGAATGCCCTAAATAAGCACTTTGACAAGTTTGTTTCAACGCAGTGTAAAAATAACCGGTTCGATTGATTTGCTATTTGACATAAGTCATAAGTCACGATAATTCCCTCTGTTTTAGCAGCATAATTTGACAGTAACAGGCAAGGTTCACAAAAACTTTAGTGGGCCAACTTTGAAATAGCTAAACTTGGATATTTCTTCGACCAATGGAGTAGCCAAATACCGGAAATTAGCAATATAAATTAACCAAGCGAAGACAAGGTCGCCAAAGCAAAAATAGACCCGTTTCCAGTTGTCACAATTCACAGGGGAAAGTAGTTCACAGTTAAAGTCAGATTTTGTAGGACTCACTTTGCATGTTTTACTACAAAATTACCTACCTTGAAAAAAAAAACGGAGTGATAACTTACTTTCCGCCTCCAATTGGTTTAGAAGGGATTTTGTCAAGTTTCGAGTAATTTGTAAAGGATAATTTCTATGTGAATAGGGCTGACTGTTTCCCGGATACAGTTTGTTCAAGTACAAAATAGAGGCTTACATTAAAATATTCAGTTGACTTGGCAGAATCAGAAGTGAGGCAAATGAACCTGGAATTTTTGGTACCTGACTACTCAGTAAAAGCGTATATGGAAGGAAAAGGACATGAAAGTCAGTGAAGTGAAAGCGTATGCTTACTTCCGCTTTTAGAAAACTCACCGCTATAACCTATGAAAAAGGAAGGAGTATTGACTTTTTCCCTTTACCTTTCCATTCGAATTTCGCTTTCCCTCCCATTCTGTTGCATTTTAGAGTGACTAGAGAAAGGGAAGTGCCTATTTAATATGCCATAGAAGGTGGGTCAGAGGAGCATTCGGTGAGAAGGGAACTGAATAAGAAACTTCTGAGCTTCCCTCGCAGTCAAAGGGCACAGTCTAAACTAATTATGCAAATGTCCGTTTTGACTTGATGGAATTGTCAGTAAAATACTTTTGAGAAAATCCAATTTATAAAATTCAAGTTGAGCGAAGAAGTGGAGGAGAAAGTAGGAAATAAGTGTCAGGTATTGGGATTGGTGTACGTTGAGCGACAAGTTGGGCAAGTCAAACTTTTTGCTACCTGGAACAGTTTTTGGGCCATTTCCATAATTCATGAGATGACTTTCCCACAAGAAACTCAAACATGGAAGATTTCTCAAAGTAGGGGTTAGCTTCAACAAAATTTCATGATATTCCGAGGTCAGAAGCATTAGGTAGGAGTTGTTTACCATTTTGTAAATTCAATGTCCTTGCTAATGAGGCGAAAGTAGTCAAAGGCAAGGAAGCAAAGCCATTCCAGTGCCAAAGGTCCATTCCCCGTTACTGTTACATTGTCAAGCTCTACAGCGCAACGTTCTAAATAGTTTTATGTAATAGTCTTTATAAGCAACACTGCCGTTGCTGATGACCTGAACTCTTCATAAGCCAGGGTCGAATTCGCCGCCTGTTGGCAATGGCAATATTTAGAGAAATTCTACTGATATTCGTAGGATGGAGTGTTCCACTACGTTAAAACAAAATCACTAAACCGTGGAAATGTTGAAGTTGATGCCGTATGGGCGGTTTAACGAGCGACACTTAAAAGCAAGTGTGATTTTTTTCTAAACCCTTCCAGAACAGACAATAATTATCCCGTTCTTTCGCGCCAACTTCAAAATCGAATGCCCTAGATATGACATGAAAGATAGTAGTAAAAAATCACAACAATAAAGGTTTTTAAACTGCCTGACTTTCACTTGCTTTCAAAATTTCACTCTTCCAAATAATGATGCTTGTTACAATAGAAGAAGAAGCCAATTAAACCAAAGTTGCTCTGTTGGTAATTATAAACAGTTTCAAGTTACTTGATTCAGAGCTACAAATTAACGTTAATGCTAATTTGCCGCCTACAAGCCATTTCGCCAAGTATGATTGATTTTCAACGACTTTAGCCGAGATTTTCTCAAATAAATTCTGCCGAAGAAGTGTAGCTAACCATGCTTACTAGAATCAATTTATATTTGTAGCAGCGTGGAACCTATCGATTATTCGCTACACTTGCACTCGTCGTAATTCTTTCCAACGAAAGGATAATATTTTTCAACTAGAAAATGGCTCGGGCCGGAAACTTGTCAATCGAAGTTGAACCCGTGAAAACGACAAACATGAACTCAATTTCAAATCAAAATGCAATCTGAGTCGAAAAAAAGCAGCAACATGAAAATGATTATCAAACCAACTGTTACAATAGATCAAGAATTGTGAAAGCTGCTTCACAGAATGACGATTCTTTTGAGTCAAAGCAGCTTTTAAACAACTGACGCCATTACAAGAAATCTTTCAAAACGGCTAGAAAAAATGTCCTAATAGGAGCTCAAAAAATATAGCAATGATCGGAGACACAAGATTTCAATAAAGTAACATATTGCCTATTTAAACAATATCACGACTTAGTTGTAAATCGATTTGTGTACGGCGTAGAATGTCAGAACTCGGGAACAAAGTTCTGAAGTGGAATTAGTTTTACTTTTCCTCTTTTCGACTGGCATTGGAGAAAATAAGTTAAGAGAGTCAAATGAATTTTTAACTCTCGTCTCTCTTTTTCTTCGAAAATTAAATATATTCCGTTTGAAGTGGGTAGAATCCTCTTGGTATGCAAGGAATTTATTCATTTTGGGCAGGCCTGTAGGACTCATGACAAATTACATTCAGAGAATCTTAAACTTAATAGAAAATTGGAGAGATAGGATCCATAAGGAATTCTCATTTGTGGAAGATTCGGCAGAGAAGGGTAAAAACAAGGCGTAGTAAGTAATTAGATCTTCCGGAATTGCATAAGGAGGCGAACGTTCATCAAATTTCTAAAAAGACCAAATGACCCGGGTCATTCCGCCTAAATCCTCCATTTATATTCAAGATTTCGCTGAACACGCTCAGCGTAATTTCCATATTCTTCAGAAGACAATCAGGTTCCATCACAAGCACCAGGCTCTTAAATTGATCGCGAGGGATGCATTCTTATTCCCTAATAAATACCTTCTCCATCTTCACTAACGACTTTCTCCTGTAGTCACTTTCACTTACCACTTTCTACCTGCCTTGTAATTTATATTCAGGAAAGAATTAGAAGATTAGGAAAAAGCCTTGTAAGAAAACAGGAAAGAAACCCAGGCGAAAGGCAGCCTCTTCCCATCAGAGAAATTAAAATTTCCATTTGATGGATGGGAAACATGTCGGAGCAACAACAGCTCAAAAACTTTCTCCCAGAAATTTACAGACGAATGGAAAAACTAAACTTTCCTTCTACTTTAACATTTTATTATTTAGAAAGGGAGCCAACGAGCAAAATAAAACTGAAGAAAGGCGGCGCAGCAGCATATCCCTCCGCTTCAAAGACCAAAATCCTTGGATGGTTTTTATATAAGCACTGACTGGAAACTACCTATGACTTTCTCTGTAGAGAACCTTTTTCATAACCATTTTAACTTAAAGCAATAACGACGCGCGTCAAGTTATACTTCTTTCGCTTATTAACTACACTATAAACAAATATGCTTATTGCTAGAAGCACTTTCCAGGAAAGCAGGCTTTAGTGGATCAATAAATTCTATAGATTATTTATATCCCATTTGTTTGAAAAGTTGATTCTACTTTACATGTTCATGATTAGAGCCTTTGTTAGAAGTTTCTTGCAAAGGAAACAAATGCTGGAGTATCCAGGCAAATCTTATCACCTTGAATCTTATTTTTTGCTGGAAAAGATCTCTCATTACGTGACACAGTAATAGCAATGGGAGTGGCAGTGCATGGGGAAACATATAGTAACGACCTCTTTAAGAATAAAAATCGATAACCCTCTTTCTTCCCTATTAAAGCTGAAATCACACTAATTTTATTCTTAAATAAAGTTTCTTAACACCCGACAACCAGTTTAACTTCATTTTTGTGCTAAGTAAAAGTTCAGAAAGCTGAGTAAATTTCAGAATACAACAATGCTGTCCAACACATTAGTAGGCAAATATTTTGTTTTCTGAAGTTATTATGGCAAATTCGAGAGAAAAGTTTATAGTCAATAAACTCTTGGGAATGCCAGAAAAGTAAAGAATCGTGAACTTTGCAATGAAAAATGTCTTGGAGCTATGCACTAAAATTTATCCACTTCCCTAAAATGCAAATCCAATTGAAAGTTTCTCATATTTTGAGAGGTTGGCCCGGAGGATAGAAAAACTTTTAACTGGATCAATGCAAAGCATTCTTTGTAAAGTACTTTCTAAAAACAACAAGATTTCTGGGAACAAAGGAGGCAAGTAAATTCGACGACGGAAATAATACCTTACGCACATTTTCTTAGTCCGTCCATCTGCCTGGATGAACTCTAGCATTTTGAAACTTTCCAAAATCCCAGTATCCTGGAGATTCCTATCCAGACTTTTGAGTAGAAAGGTTACTGTAGTGCAACTTTCACACAAACAAGATAGATGTGTGAGATTTCCGCAACCCTGGAGGCAATTTATCCATAACATAACCTTCCTTTTACGACACATCAATCCAATCCACTTTAATACGGAATAATTTAGGTGACAATTCCGTAAGTGGGTTGGAACGAATCAGCCCCGGGCCATATTTAGTACTTTCCCAAATTATGAACCCGATTGAGATTTTGGATAAGTCTTTCCATGGACCTGACTGTAACGGGATAGGTAAACTGATTTCAATGATAGGATCACTCCAAAATTTCTCTACCTAGATCAGATCCCAAATAAATGCGTTCAAAAGTAAGTTTTGTTTTACAACCTCTGAAATTAACTGTTTTTTTATAGAATTGTCAATTTTATTTAACCTAAATTTCGTCATATGAATACTAATTTAAGGGCATACACTATTGGCTCTTCTTGTCTGTCTATTTGAACAAGAAAAAAGAGCGATACCTCAACAAACATCAGTTATTATAATAAAAAACAACACCACAATTCATGAAGAATGTGAAACAAAGAAAATAAAATGACTAACAATAGGTACAAGAGTAGACAAAAATTAAATATTGAGAACGAACATCGATGATGCTACTGTTACTAATGAAAGGTTCACACTCGGTTCTATTTTTTAATTATATCGCTCTAAGGTGCATTTTTATTTGAAAGTCAACGTCTACAAGGGGTGCCATGTCCTCATAAACAAATGCTTCCGTGCTATTTGCATGCTAGCTAACTCCAACACCTCTCCATTAATGATGACTAAAGTGTCCACTTTTGTGTCTATAATTTATAAGGACAAGCGTACAACAACAAAAAGTGGAGGACCCACTCGTCACAACGTGGTAAATCATAATTGGGATGGTAAATGCCGTTCCAAACTGTGCCCATTATTTCAAAAAAAAAATAGTACCAAATACCAAAAAGGAAAGCCGCCAGGTCGCTTTCATTTTATGCTTCAATGACCCCTTTGACAATACTTGTAAAATTAGTAATTTAAATTAGACTGATCTACGACACTCTGAAAGTTTACAATCCGTTGGGAAACATTACATTGATTACATTACCGTGAAAAGGAAATCGTCAAGAATCACTTTTGCTTAAGAAAATAATCAATGCCAATTTAAAAGCACGGCTCTAACTTTCTCCGCCTTTCAGTTGACACAGGTTCCATACACAATGGCAATGTGCAGATCATTTGGAGCGACGAACAAAACAATTGAATTGTCATTAGTACGCGCATAGACAATCCCGATTCTGCCAGACCAAAATTTTCTGGTTTCGTTTGCCAGCATGAGTGATGAACGGGATTTTAGCATAATATTTGGACTGAATCTACTAATTTCACTGCTGGAAATTTCATTTCCCTTATTATTGTTCTCCCCTGAATTCTCCCAGTCATTTATATGTTCCTCTCATTATGAAAACTATTTAAGTTTTTGCGTATTATTATTATATTATTTTGCATAGAGTATTCAATGACCAAGCCTCAGCAGCCAGCCCTGTGCGTAACATAATGATTGATTCAATTGTTTTTTTTTTTACCATTGGCAGTCGGCATCGGAACGATTACTGAATAACACTTTTCAGATTCCTCTTACCTGCCAAAGCAGAACTCCAAGGAATGTTCAACACACAACAAGCACGTTTTCCCTTCTTACCAGCACCATAACTTTCACTCTTGAGGTTTCCAGGGCAGAAGGAAGCTAGAAAGGTAGAGCTCCTCCTGATATTTGTGTATTCATAAGAAAGATATGTAAAACTCACTTTCACAACTCATTTTTCAAGAAAAAAAACTTTTCTCGCAAGAATTTTCTATAAAATCTCAGCTCAAGTGAGGAAAAAATTTCGTTTCCTTGAAACTTCTCCAGGATAAACCACTTTGGTTTTTCTCCAGTTCAGAATTGAATTTAGAACAACTTCTTGAATTGGCTGGTTAGGAAATTGAAGGGACAGGGATGCTTCCAGGTGCCTACAAATAAGACGGCCTTTCTGCACTTCAACATTTGGACTTGGCGCGGTGGAGGCAGCCGAAGATGGCCAGTATCCAAGGTTACTGCCACTGTCTGCTGCCCCTCATTCTCGAAGGTTAAGTGTCAATCACCACACCGTTAAGTAGACAGACAACCGTGAGTGGGAATGAAATAAATGGGAAGGAATCACGAGCCAAAGTGAGGCCTTTGGTTCTCCGCCAAGGATAATTACCAACTACGGCCCCAACTCACACCAACTTTCACTTTCCAGGGCTGCAGAGCTGGAATCCTTCAAAAGTTCCAGAATCTGCTCGTCCAAAATTATCCTGTACAAAGCCTAAGCACCGAAATTTGGTTTGACGTAACAGTATTTCTCGTCGTGCTTGGAGCCTCCCGCGATATCTTTCAACTGTCTCGCTGACATGGTTATCGTGGAGCTAGGAAATTGAGTCGGTACACAATTTCTACTATTTTGATTTCACTCCACTTTCACTATCGCTTTCTCTCCACACTTCTCTGTCAGCATCAGACAAATTTAGAAAGTCAGAGCAGTAGAAAATTTTGCGCTACTCCTCGAGTTTTGAAATGGGTTTTGAAAAGCGTGAAGTTTTGGGGAATTTTGTACTGTGAGCACTTGGGCGAAGCTGAGAGGGTACTTGCCGAGGCTAAGGCAGAGACCAACTACTGCACATTCTCCAAGTTGAAGGATTCTAACCATAACGAAGGGGATCGTTGCCTTCCTCCTACTGCCTTAGTGGAGAAAATAAAACCCACTTGGTACCGCTACTCCACTTTCCCTTTGGCCCAGCTTTCTTCAGTTTGAACATAGGAATGACATGCAACTCTGTTTTCAATTGCGCACTCGACCCTCTGCGCACACCAACTATTGATTCTAGAATAGTAGAGAGCATTGGATGTAGTAAGGGGCTCCTTTCCCCAGCACCAGACAACCCTCCGAAGAACCAAGCACATAAACCTACACCAACTTCTTTCCCACCACCAAAGGCTTCAGCCCACCTATGCCAAACCACTTTAAATATTTCTAACTCAACTAACAGCTTCCATCCTCAGAAAAGTATCCGAAGGCTCAGGGAAGGAAAAGTTTAGGAAGGCTTGACTCTTAGGAAAAAGCGCCGCACACCGCCCTCCTACTCAGCCAAAAGGAAAGTTGTCGGGTGAAAGCAGTTTATGTGGCCACTACTACGTCAGCACCTAATGCACATTTTCTCAAGTCAATGACTCCAACTTTTCCCAACAGTGCTAAAGCTTAAATGAAATTTAGTTGGCTCTCTGCTAAAGCATAATCGAAGGATCCTCTGGAATTGAATTTAAAGCAGATCTGGAGACATGGAAGACGAGATGAAACGAAGTCTCATTTGAAGAGAATATCCAACTGGTATGCAAAATAACAAGGCAAATACTAGTCAATAAACTTCAAAAGGGATTTATGAGTGGATTACAGAAAGAGGCACACTACAAACATGTTTACTCTCGTACTTTAATAACAGCTCATTGACTGCCTACGGTGCATACCATTTCAGATACCTTAATCGAAAACAAACCTAAATCCAATAGTTGGTAATTTTTGAAATATTTACAGGTACATTTGCTAAAAACGTACTCATTTTTGTACCATTTTGTTTTCAACTAGATAGGTAGATAGAAAAGCAAACTTAATTTATGGCATTTCACAATTTTGCAAGAAGCAAGCGTGTTCAATTTTCGTTGTTAGTTTTAATTAAAACTCAACTTTCTCCTGGCTATTACTTCGTAAGTTTTCACGTTCACACAAAATAATTTATCCTTTACAAATCCCACCAAACAAATTATATAGGACGTAAAACTTGATCAATACTATATTTCATGCACAAAATGACTTGCTCCGTGTTTAAAGCGGCTAAAACACCAGTGGAGGCTAAAGAATTCAATTTGCGCATGCCACCAAATGTAACTAGGTAATTTGCATTTTGGGTAAAATTCCTACAGAGATCCGCAGTGTCATTTTGAGGCTGTCCTCCTGGTCCTGGACTCAATACATAAAGAGTGGTAATTCAACAAGTTGAAGGGAGTAAGGAGAAAGTTCTTAAAGAAAGTGGAGTTTAGATATGCCATTCACATTCCGACAGAGCTGGCCTTCCGTTTCCGTTGGAATAAAAGACAGTCCCTACGACAAGGAGAGGATCTAGTCAGGGAAGTATTTTGGCAAAAGTTTTGGATGCTGGAAATCAGGAATTTCCCCATTTCCAAAGTCTCATCTCGTCATTCCGTCCAAGTAACGAACCAAGTTGAACATGAGCCAAACTCCAACATTTCCCTTTTCATTTCCAGAAGTTTCAACTTAAGCTTACAAAACGACCTCATCCAAACCTAACGATAACCCTCCTCTCCAGTCTCATTCCAGCATTTCCAGTAGAGAAAAAAACTATTATAACTTGCAGGAGACACTTTTCATTCGGCTCAACAATCTCTATATATCCTCTTGATTTTGGACGGAGTAGCTTTCCTAGGAGAAAGCTTTCACCTCGTTTTGAGCGCTTACACACAATACGGTCCTTAAAGCGTAATAACCGTTGCCAATACCATTCAAGTGGCTATGAACTAAAGGCAAACCTACATCTACTCTTAATCATAATAAGGGCCTATCCATTCTAGTCGGGATTCACCACCACACATTTCATCGACCTCAATAATTATGGCTGAAATGCTGAGAAGTTTGCCAAATCAAATTAGCCGTACCATCAAGCCACCTCGTCTCTGTGAAAGCTTCAGGTTCACTGAATCTGCATTTAACATTCGGAACACGTCGAGTCGAGTTCCCAATTTCGGGATCTTGGGGTCCGCCAGTGATATGCCCAAATCTTGAAGTACTGTTGACAAGTTTTGTAATTTTAACTTCAAAATATTGCATGCTAGAGGCAGCATGAAACCACACTGAATTCAGATATTGATAGACTCCACTTAATTATAGAGCCGAATTGAGATTGTATGTAATTATACCAACTTGCTTTTGTTCATCGGTTTTCCTATGCAGAACTTCGTACAAAATAAATGCAACTCGACACATAATTACTCGAGGCACGCATTTCTTCCATTTATTTTCTTTATTATTTGCTAGGTAACATTACATTGTTACGCAGAACACCTTCCAAGTCCTACGAAATATTTTAAAACATTTAAATTATTGATTGTTTNAAAATAAATGCAACTCGACACATAATTACTCGAGGCACGCATTTCTTCCATTTATTTTCTTTATTATTTGCTAGGTAACATTACATTGTTACGCAGAACACCTTCCAAGTCCTACGAAATATTTTAAAACATTTAAATTATTGATTGTTTTCAACTCCACATCTCAGCAATTGACGTTAACTTTTTAGAAGTGTTAGTTGCACAATTGAATTGATAATATAAAAAGAAATTAAACTCCACTCAAATAATAGCTTGAAGGTGTTAAATACTAGAGCGACAAACACTTCAAGCTGAAGGAACCTTTCATTCAAAGCTCACAACGTTGTGGTTTATTTATAAGAAAAAAATGCTACTAAATCGGACCCGAGATAGGACAAATACAAACATAACGTAATTCAAAAGGCATTGACCCAGTTAGTTGCAAGTTTACCCCGTGTAGTCATTCGTCTATGGAAAGGATTTAAAGCTTGAATAGCAAAAACAAAAGGGCTCATTTGAATCAAGATTAAACTGCCTTATTTGGCCGTGACGAAGGAATAGAATCCACTAAATCATATTAGGTAGGTTTGCGCTGGAATTCTGGGGAATTTAATTCAAAGAGTAAACTTTCTCCCACTATTTCTGAATTGAAATTAAGGCACAATACTCCAGTTTACCAATGCCCGAAATGAAACGAAAATTCATTAATTCCTTAAACCTCAATTAATTTGGGACTCGTCCAGAAGGAAAGACTTTGGCCAAATTCATCGCAGGAAAACAAAGATAGGTCACCGCAGCGCGGAGAGTCTAAGCTCTAAAATCCATGTGTATTATGTGTGTATGGTGGATTCATTAGCTTACCAAACTTTCACCTCCAAATTGATTTCCTCATGTGGAAGTTTTTAACGCATTCAAATTATCCATTTTTTAATATGCGTTTATAATACATTTGCATTGTAATAATAGGTAAAAAAAAATAGGTTCCGAGACAGAACGTGAACGTTGAATCACCTTACCTTGAGTCAAGGCAGTTAAATGGGAACTCGCCACTCATAACTTTACCGCATTTGGATTTTGATCAGATTCTCGATGTAAAAATTTTACTTACCTGAAATAAAAGAAAACATTTTATTAGAATACAATATTTATTAGAAGTGCAAGAGTAATCTAGCACATTTTAAGCGATTGGTTACAGCGCAAGTGCATCGCAGTCGGAAGACGCTTTTACCGCAACCACAAGATAAATGAGTTTGAAACTACTTTTCCATAAATCACAAATTTAAGCCCCGTCAACCTCGTCTTTACTGTCAATTTTTCATAGTCATGTGACATCTGTATAGTGAACAGTAATCTACAGCAGCCTTGTCTCCAAGTCC